>JAQBSW010001140.1:0-147870 GCA_029291075.1 Eudiplozoon nipponicum
CAAGTTTACGAGCTTGAAGTAAACACCAATCCCATTGTATTTAACCAGTCGTCGAACAACATAACAAAACTACCGCCAGCGCAATCAATTATTGTTAAATTGTATTGCCTATATATGTATATGTGGCGAAAGCTGCAAACAGTTAATGTTCGTGACTGCGTAGAAATTGTGCAGCCGACATTTCCAGTCAAGTTCAATGTGTTTGAAGACTGCTAGAGGTGAGAGCCGCATATCTAAATTTGATTTCCATATATATTCAATGCGGTTTGATCCTCGATAGTCAGTTTGCCGTCGTACTCTGATGATGATCATGGAAGGTCGAAACGCGTCAGTGCGTTGCGGCTGGCGGTAGTTTTGTTATGTTGTTCGACGACTGGTTAAATACAATGGGATTGGTGTTTACTTCAAGCCGCAAACTTGATTTAAAGAATTGTTACCACCACCCGCGCAATCATTTATTGCTAAATTGTATTACATTTTATTTGTTCAAAAGGTCCGATTTTCTAAATATACTGCTGAAGCACTTATTGTGTTAAAACTTACCTAATGTTTTGAATGATAACTTCTTATGTTGGAGGAAATAGTTTTATTAGCCTTCATTTGATATTAAATGCAATAACATTAAGGAATGAGCGTGGAACTCAGAATATTAAATTTCATCAACTGCCTTCTCTCCAATATTGTCAAACTCTCGTAATTGCGCCCCGATAATTGAGGAAATGATTTTCATGTCTGAATTCTATTAGTAGTCTGACTAATAAACGTGATAAATATGTTTCGTTACATTTATATGCCATGCCATTTGGCATAAAATTCACATAAAATTGCTGATGTATATTTGGCTGACAGGATAAACCATTTACGCACTTTGCGTTTACGTATATAAAAGGGATGTATTGCTCAGTAAAGCACATAAATACTGATCACTATAAGAGAGGCTCGTCATTGAAAAATCCTTAGATGAAGCAGATTTTTTGACTGCATTCTGTGTTGCCGCGCTAATGAAATCTTTATGGATAAACAAATAAATGCAATTCACACAACATACGTATCCTGCTTAAATGAAAACTGCAGCCCATCTTATCAGTAAAACTTTTCGATTCTGGTCCTTCGTCTTAACCAGGAGAACATTTCTATTGATTGCTTTTACATAGGAAAATACAGACTATATGCCATTACTAATCAAAGCCTGCTACTTACCTTAAAATGCTGCTTTGCTCTGGTACATTTATAATTCAATTTTACGGATATCATACCTAAAATAATGATAGAAAATTATGAAAACCAAGAATTAAACGAGATATCAATATTATTAAAAACTGGGTTAGATTTGATTTACTGTAACACGCGGCTCCGTGTTACAACCCAACGAAGGTCAATTTTTACAAACGCTGTGCTCTTTAAGGTCAAATATTCTAACTCTGTCCTTAAACAATATTTCTCTTAGCTGTGATTTTAGAAACAATCTCTTTTAGTCTCAAGCAGTTTTAATCGATATTTCTTGAACTGCAATTTTATATGTAATTAATAGTGTTTTTATAAAATAGACAGAACCGCGCGCGATCCGAGAGGATCACGCGGTGGACTATGGTGTCATAGTGAACTTATTTCGCTTAGTTGAGTGCAAATTTGGACTATCCGAACTTCAGAGAACAATGTATTAATATCATGAACTGAGATAGAATCTTTACAAACAGTGAACTAAACATTTGTGAGTTGTGTCATTGAAGTCCTTAAACGATTTACATTCTTTTTATAGTGATAACCTTTAACGATGACTTTTTCCATGTATCATTTGTTTTAAATCGATGGCATAAATGTTGAGCAATTCAGACCTTTGTACGCGAATAACTGATTGAGCATAAAACAATTTTCTATTATAAACTTAAATCATTTTAATTTTTGCCGTCTAGAAGACGGACCATTTAGTTTAATTGTGAACGGTATTTAAAACATATTTTTGCATAAAAATCTAATTTTACAGCTGACTAACATATATTCAATTTGGACTAACTGTGAATAGTGTTTAAGATATAATTTTACATTAAAAAATCTGTATAATTGCCAACCAACTCCTTCAATTCGTATTAACAGTGAATTATATTTATGTGCTACATTGTGTGGAATATATACATGAAACCTTTCTTCGGCCTTCTAATATTAACCATCTGAAAAGGAACAGACTGATTGGGTGCTCGGGTAGTAATAATAGCCACCATTGATATGGAGGACGGGTACTGAATTCACGAACTAGAAAACAACCCTGCAAATGTCCCCAACATTATGGTGCCCCGGTTCGTCGAACTCACAGCCAGCAAAGAATTAACAAATATCTAGAGTTAAGAAATTCAAGCAATTTGGATGACTACTACAAGATAAGCTAAACTCTAAGACACATATCACAGAAAAACACCCTCTCGGGATTACAATGCTCGAAGACAGCTGCACGATGGCGGGTGAGGACGATGTTACACTGCCATCTGTTCTCGACAACACTCATACACTTAAGATGAGGGCCAGTTCAGGAAATACAGGAAGCCCGATGGTGAGCCCAGCAACAAACCGCATCACCACATGGACACAGTATAAAATATGTCAATTTGATCCAGAATACCTTGATGCGTGGGTCGACGATGTCACTTTACTGGCCAAGGTGTCCAATATAACAGACGAGGGCTCAATATTTCTGAGGGCTTGGGAGACGATCCCAATGTCTTTCAGACGCGGACTCAAAGATATACTGCATCAATACACTGAGGGCACATGTGCGCAGCCATGGCAGAGCCTGCAACGCGCCGTCAAGCAACGTTTGACACCAGATCGAGAAGACAGGCTTACAGAATTAATGAGCCAGATGTCCCTAGGTAGCCGCACGCCTTCTGAGCTATTTAGGGAAATGGAGCACAAAGCCTTAGAATTCAACCTGCCCAAGGAAATCGTAATGCGACTGTTCATACAGAATCTCCCGCCGGCACTACAAGAGATGGCCACGTTCTTGCGCGAATCCCTCGAAGTACAAGATGACGTTCTGCCGGCACGTCTAGACAAGTGGTGGAAGAAACACCACCACAGCCTACCGGCCCAAGAGAAAGTCCACATCACCCCACGAATGTTCGAATCACAACCCACCACATCATCAGACGGAACAAATGTCACGAATGAACGCCTCATCCGCCTGCTCGAGAACCTCACCGTAAGGCCAAATTTGGCCTCAGTCGATGCCATCCAAAACAGACGCGACCAGAGCAGGCGTGACCACCGTCGTCCACCGACCCGGAATAGCGCCAGGAGGTCGACGTCGAGAGACCGAACCACAGTGCCACAGTTACCAGCGTAGTTGCGTCCGAATCATCGCAGCTATGGCCACTCCACACGTTACTGCCTCGGAAACGGCTGCGCTTTCCCGCGCACAGACGCGACGTTCAGATGGGCGCGGTCACCCTCAACAATTCAGGAGGATCCGCCCATAGAAGGCTCGGAAAACTGTTGGGGTCAGCCTCCGCGGCGGCAGTAGAGGCTGAACACCCCAAGATTGTTGGCCGCTCCACGTCTGATGGCTCGAAGCACGTTGCTTTCGCAGTAGAGCGCAATCAAACTATTGTATTTACAGCGACAGCTCCAGTCAAGTCATGCTTCAAACGCCCAAATGCCAGCAACCAGTCTCGTCGTCAGTTGCCACTATCAACATCTTTTCTCATCCGTGACGCAACCTCTGGCGAATTATTTCTCATAGACACTGGATCAGATGTGAGCTTACTACGCCACAATTATTTCGAACCCACCCACCCAGTCGACACCAGCAGTCTGACATGCGCCAATGGTTCCAACATAGCGATGTTTGGGGTACGAGTACACACTATCTCGTTCTCCAACTCAAAAAGATGTTTCAATTATCCGTTCATCATCGCCAAAACGACACGGAACATCATTGGACGTGATTTTCTCGAACACTTCGACCTGACCATTCGTCCAAGAACACGAGAGATACGCACTGCAGACAATCAGTTGCTTACATCAGCGTTAAAACATACGACTCGCGCCGAAGCAGTCGCATCCATACAGCTTATTCCTTCAGTTCCTCATGTACCACAACTGGACGAGGTTCTGAAACGTCATGACGAAATTTTCAAACCTATTTCCTTCATGCCCGACCTCAAGAGGAAGCGGGCTATCACAGCCCACCGTATCATCCTGTCGAAAACACTTCCTCATCCTCCACGAGCACGTCCATTGGCACCACACAAACATAAGGCTGCCGAGCAAGAATTCGCCACGCTACGTCAACAAGGCATCTGCACACGATCCAGCTCACCTTTTGCGTCGCCTGTGGTAGTAGTACCAAAGAGTGAACCAGAGACATTCAGAGTGTGCGGGGATTATCGTATTCTCAATTCTTGCACACAGTCTGATTCGTACATCCTGCCAAATCCGGCCGACCTACTCCGATCTGCTATCGGTCATGCTGTGTATTCGAAACTTGACTTAGTAAAAGCATACTATCAAGTACCGATGGACAAAGACTCAGTAGCATATACTGCACTCAGATTCACCGGAGGTGGCACGCACGAATATCACTATATGCCATTCGGTCTCAAAAATGCCTCGCAAACATTCCAACGCGTTATGGACGAAATACTAGATGGATTACCATTTGTAATTCCATATCTAGACGACATCCTGGTATTCTCCAACTCAATGACCGATCATATACAACATATTGAGATCCTGCTCACACGTCTAGAAGACTATGGCCTCCGACTTCATGGCAATAAATGCGTCTTTGCACAGAAATCAATTGAATTCCTTGGTCATCAAATTTCCGAAGAAGGCATGACACCTGTACCTACTAAGGTTCGTGCTATTCAAGATCTACAGCCTCCAACCACCGTTCGGGCATTACGACGATTCTTGGGCAAGATGAACTACTATTCTCGATTTGTACCCTGCCTTGCCAAGATTCTGGCACCTCTTCACAAATATCTCGTGCCAGAAAGCCGTTTCGTCAAGAAATCACAACCGATTCAGCTCAACGTGGACGACATGCAGGCTTACGAGGATGCCAAAAGGGCCCTATGCAAAGCGACCATGTTACATTCCCCGGATTGGTCTCAACCTTTTGAATTGATAACGGACGCATCCGACGTTGCCATAGGCGCAGTACTTCAACAATCCATCAATGGAATACACCAGCCTATCGCTTTCTATTCGCAAAAACTACAACCTCGCGAGACGCGATATGATACGTTAGGAAAAGAATTACTTGCAATCTACCGGTCGATCCTACACTTCCATACCTATCTGGATGGCCGAAAGTTCAAGATCTACACTGACCATCTTCCGCTACTTCCGATGCTGAGAGGAAAGAAAGAATATTTATATTCACGACGTGTCAACTCGCAACTTACACGAATACACGAGTATGATTATGAAGTCACTCATGTTAAAGGATCAGAAAATGTGGTCGCAGACTCCCTAAGCCGTCCTGCAGATCTTTGTGCCTCAATACTGTATCCTTCACCTATAAGCATTCAGGAATTGCAAGCAGCTCAGCAAGATGATATATCACTTCGGACATTTGATGTCAATCGACTGAAAACACTTGATTACGACGGAACCCTACTGCAGTGCGAAATAACTGACGTGGGCCCTCGGCCGTTTATACCTGAAAAACTCCGTCACAAGATCTTCGAAGTCTACCATTCATTGAGCCACCCATCTGGCGAAGCATCAGTAGAAATTCTATCCAGAACGTATTTTTGGCCTGGCATGCGACGAGATATCAAGATGTGGTCAAAACAATGTCTAGAATGTCAGAAATGCCAAGTGAGGAGACACACCAAAACAGCGCCACAAGTCATTCAAGTGCCCAAAGTCCGATTTACGCACATACACGTTGATCTGGTAACCTTACCTGCCGTGAACAACATGCGATATCTACTGTCAATACGGGACCGCACCACTCGATGGTATGAGGCCATACCACTTCCAGACATGAAGCAAGAAACTGTCAGTTATGCTTTAGAGCTCAATTGGTTCGCTCGGTTCGGTGCTCCAGCTGAAGTGACAACCGATCGTGGCGCACAATTTCTCGGAGAGGAGTTCACAGCCCTACTGCAATACTACGGTGTCAAACACTCCGTGACCGCGGCTCGCAACCCGAGAGCAAATGGTTTCGTTGAAAGGCCACACCGAGAACTGAAAGCGGCGCTCAAGGCTAGCCCAGAAGAAAATTGGCTTGCGGCTCTACCGAAAGTACTCCTATCAATGCGTACAAGACCTCGCGAGCCGATCAAATGTAGCTCCGCTGAAATGGTATTTGGCGAATGTCTACGGCTGCCTGGCGAACTAGTCGGATCACGCTCTGAAACTGCATTAACGATGAACGATCCGACATTTCTGTTTCCACTTCGCAGTTTTCTACAGTATAACGCTCAGAATCGGCCGATCTGTCCTACACGTCAGCAACATGGCCCAATCTATAAACGCAAAGATTTTGATAGCTGCAAATGGTTCTTCATCAACAACGATATGGATAACAGGATTTTAGCCAAACCGAATCGCGGTCCTTATCGTGTGTTAGATCGACGTCAGAATTACATCATTCTGGAGATTAATGGCAAAGCTGAAGCGGTCTCCAAGCAGAGACTATCCCCAGCCGACGTTGATCCAGATGACCTGCTGTTTCGCGATGTAGACCTATCAGGCGGTAAAGAAACGATAACGCCACCCCCAGACAGTCTTGCTAACATCGGATTGACGCCCGACGTCCCATCAACAACCGAGCCAACTGAAGCCGTCACGCCGCCGCGAGATATAGAACAACCAGAATCAGTGTTGTCAGAGCCAAAATCAGTCATAACACGGTACGGCAGAGCAATAACACTTCCTGGAAGGTTAGCCCCCTTCATGGTGTACTAATTTTCATTGTCGGGGGGGTTTATGTAACACGCGGCTCCGTGTTACAACCCAACGAAGGTCAATTTTTACAAACGCTGTGCTCTTTAAGGTCAAATATTCTAAATCTGTCCTTAAACAATATTTCCCTTAGCTGTGATTTTAGGAACAATCTCTTTTAGTCTCAAGCAGTTTTAATCGATATTTCTTGAACTGAAATTTTATGTGTAATTAATAGTGTTTTTATAAAAAGAACAGAACCGCGCTCGAAACGAAAAAAACACGCGGTGGACTATTGTGTCATAGTGAACTTATTCCGCTTAGTTGGCAAATTTGGACTATCCGAACTTCAGAGAACAATATATTAATATCATGAACTGAGATAGAATCGTTACAAGCGGTGAACTTAACACTTGTGAGTTGTGTCATTGAAGTCCTTAAACGATTTACATTCTTTTTATAGTGATAACCTTTAACGATGACTTTTTCCATGTATCATTTGTTTTAAATCGATGGCATAAATGTTGTGCAATTCAGACCTTTGTACGCGAATAACTGATTGAGCATAAAACAATTTTCTATTATAAACTTAAATCATTTTAATTTTTGCCGTCTAGAAGACGGACCATTTAGTTCGATTGTGAACGGTATTTAAAACATATTTTTGCATAAAAATCTAATTTTACAGCTGACTAACATATATTCAATTTGGACTAACTGTGAATAGTGTTTAAGATATAATTTTACATTAAAATCTGTATTATTGCCAACCAACTCCTTCAATTCGGATTAACAGTGAATTATATTTATGTGCTACATTGTGTGGAATATATACATGAAACCTTTCTTCGGCCTTCTAATATTAACCATCTGAAAAGGAACAGACTGATTGGGTGCTCGGGTAGTAATAATAGCAACCATTGATAAGTAGTAGGGGTACAAAATCAGGAACGAGATAGCAACAGCGAAAAGTACCCCTACAATATACCGAGTCTGTAAAAGTTACACTATTCATTTGAAAGAAGCAACAATAATGGATGTTGTAAGAAAATTCAATCCTAATTTGAGGTACATAACAGCGGATAAAGAGAAGGATGAGCGAAAGATCGTGATACTACAGGAATGTAATTTAAGTAGGAAATTAAAGCCAATAACTTTAAAATACAAAATAATGACCGTTTAAAAACAGTCTCTTACACCAGACCCTATACTCCCTAACCAAGAAGAAAAGATTGAAGGAAATCCCGTGCAATGATTGTTGTCTCATGTATGCTGGTGAGATCGTGCGCTCAATCAAGGTAAGAAGAGGCAAAAATATAACTGCATGTATATATGGGCATGTTGCTAAATCTGATCTTGCCCGTCATGCAGTGGAGACTGGACACACTATTATCTTGAATGCCTGCAGACGCATAGAAATATGTTATCATAAGAAGGTGACGAGATTGTTTATAAAATCTATCGAAGTTAAATATTGAGATGATTTTATAAATGAATTAGATGTTGAAAAATCTTTAAGTTTGATTTGCAATCAGTATTGGTTAATGACATGAAAAGACGTTTGCATAAATTAGAATCTGAAGCTAGCTCCAGTAAAAGATTAAGAACATCGGATTAAGACTGGTTTATTGGTGGGCTTATTATTTAATTAATAGCTAATCAATTATTGAGAATATAGTCCTAAATTTTGCCCCTATCTGTTAGTTTGATTTTAATACTCTTCATTATTTGAACGCTTATTTAAAGAAATCTACCTTCTTTCCGTATATTACTCATTGTTTCTTAAAATAATTTCGAAAAGTTTTTTTTATCTAATGACAACTTATTTTATTTCATACATTAAAATATTATTAATATTCTTAATTTATTGAATAGGATTTTTGTATATTTCCACACACCCTGCCTATTGGGATTATTGTTGTAATACAGCATTTAAATTAATAAGAATAAATAAAAAGTTACAATGTTCTCTCATTCGAGTAATTAACCATCTGGTCGATCGGCCTACGTAAGTTGATCGACAATTTGCGCATGTATATTATTAAATAATTAGTCTTATGCATGCAAAGTATAAACTAATGTTTATTGGCTGCAGTTTCATTTAGATTTATATACATGAATAGAATAGAATAGAATATCTTCATTTGGATTCAAACCACACATGTTCCATCAAATAGATAATAATATTGGAAAATGAACAGTCTAAAAAAGATAATACATCACATAAATATGAGCAATTAGTCTCATATAGATAAGTAGTTATTTCTAGTTATAATGTACAATATATCATCATCTGAAAATTCAGCTGTAATAATTATTATGATATAGGAAAAAGAACAGTCTTATTAATTAATCGAATTTGTAAAATAATAGATTTTACAAAAATTGCATCATCGAAATAGGAAAAATCAAGGTATAATTCGAGTGTAGCATTGTAGAGGTTAAATTAATTATCGGACAGAAATTAACCTCTCATATAAAAATAAATCAATTTTTATTTTCGGACATTTGATGTTATCGCTGGTTTCGTAAAACAATATTGTAATTTTTGAAAAATATTGTAAAATTTTTTGAAAGTTCTTTTGTTCATATTGTCGACGTTTTGGACTTGTCTTGTGGAAGGAAATGAGAGAATTTTGATCTGAGTTTCTGAATTGCATAAGCGGGACACTGCGTGGTTCCATCGCCGATACTTTGTTAATAAAAGTTTGTAATCTTCTCGTCATTTTGTTGTTTTTAATTATCAGCGAAAAGGACCACAAATTTGCTTTGGGTATTTTAAGTTAATAATTGTTTTAAGGTCTCAATAATTCCAGTTCAGTAATTTGTGGACATCAGCGTATCCGGGTAAGCTTACTTAATTAATATAATATATAAATTACAAGTAATTTAATAACATCATGTCTGGTTTATTAAATACTGAGGATACAGAGCAGTTGGCTAGCGGACTTAAGGATTGTAGCTTAAAAGATAGTTCAGAGGAACTTAAGTGTTCCAAGATAGATGATCATTCCGTATATATGGATTTTCCGGGCCTGGCATCCAAGAGACCCCCTTATGGTAGTGACCTAAGGGCCTCTACAGCATTATGCAAAAAATGATAATCATGATTAGCAATTGATTATATGTATTGTTGACTTACATGGTGATATACTGCATAACAATTCAATTTTAATAATACAAAACGTGAAAATAATAATCTAAAGAAAGGTATTTCTCTAATCAAAATTATCCTTGTCTTTTATTCAACCACGAGAAAGTATTATCACAATCAAAATTAAAAAAAGATCAGCAGGATTAAAGATTTTTTCTAGTTTACTACATCAAAATTTTCAAGACCTCTTAGATGGTGGCGTTTCTTTAAGCCCCTTTGACAATTGATTTTAAATTTCGTAAATTTTCGAAAAGAAGAATAACATCCTCGTAGCATTTCCCACCAAAGGAGGAGAGATAAATATATTTAACTGAATGTTTTAAGTTACATATGGACACACAAATGTACATGCGTGGCGTGCGCCTATTTAGCGCTATGATAGGACTTAGTAAGCACGTCTATTCTTAGTACAACCTGAGTGGTTAGCAATGGCATTTGGCTCGTGCATGGGTCGTTCCGATTTATAATTTTATCACTTACAATGACGTGCTTATGAAGAGTGTTTCTGATTTATTGGTCCACCATCATCCGCAAATGTTGGACCAACCTCCGTTTCGTCATTTTACATTGATTATATAAAAAACATTGTGTAAGATATGCAAATAGTGAAATCATATTCAGCCATTACTGTCTCCCTTAGTTCGATGAACGTAACAGATATGGTTATTCACACACACGTGCCACGTAAAAATCGAGTGAAAGTCTGTCTGAAGTATAAATGATAAGGCCAAATGAAATATCACGCCTGTTTCATTAATTTGTTTTGTAAAACTGGAAAGGATGGAACAACCAAAGGGGACGGCCGGCAACGGCAGCCGGAATATTTTGAAAAACGAAAACAACTGGAGTGAGTACTGCGTTAGTCCAAAAGGATATCAGGTAATTTTGATTAATCCAGTTTCGAAATACTTTTATTCTCTTTAGGTCGTTCAAAGTTTAGATGCGTTAGCAAAGTCGTATTTGCTAACGAGTCAGTGGCATAATGGAGAACTTTCTCTTCATCAGTAGAAAATTATCTTAGTTTCTTCTTAGTCCTATTCGATTCTGCAGTTGTCTACATAACGAATATAGTTTTCCGATATGTTGGGAAGGATCTTGTGATAGTAGTTTAGAACTCCCAATATTTTCTCTAAGTCCTTCAAAGCTTTTTGTGGCGCATTGTTCTTGATCGAATTATGCTTCGACGGCAAATGCTGTATACATTGATGTGTGTTACGATGTTGTAGTATATAAACGGATATATTTGCAATTTGTGTTTTGTCACAATTGATTTTGAGTCTGTGATCTGCTTAGTGTGATTGGACATTTCTTGGTCGATGGACCTCTGAAATATACGAGTGGCACACTTGAGACCAAAAGATATGTTAATTTATTAAAAATGTCTGAAGAGAGTATTGACAACAGTTTTCTCTGTATCTTCTGGCGCTAACGGTTTTTGTTGGTATGCTTGTCTGAGGTCAATACATGAAATGTGACTACTAACGCAGAGAATGTGTCTATATTGGGAATGGTGTATGCACCGTATTTGGGAATATTATTTAGTTTGTGATAAACCCCACAGGTTATGCATGATCCGTTTGCCTTAGAGACCAAGTGTAATTGTAATGCCCGTGAACATTTTATGGTCTGATGTTGTCCTATTCCAATAGTCTTGAAAACTCTACTTGGACAGCTTTCAACTTAGCTGGGGGTAGATGCACCTTCTTAAGTGCACAAGATTGATCTTTTTTGATGTTATGGTGTATCGTGTTTGAGACACGCAACTCCGACTTGTTGAGATCAAACAAAGACTTGTGTTCTCAAATAACTGTCGATATTTCTGTAGAAGGATGCATTAGAGATGGTTGTATAAACTGTAACTCCAAATCTTCGAAGGCAAGTGTTCAGAATCTTTGATTAAGTCCGGGAGCGGTGTCAAAATCATTTGATTAGCAAGAAATCAAGGTCTATTATGTTGTGCATGACCTTGGGCACAATGAAGTTGTGAGAATATTCACGTCGTAAATATGTATTAAGAGAGCAATGCCAGCAATCATATGTGGGAATGGACTCCTCCGTAGCTGTTGCGAGTACAACACCTGAGGAATCTCAGCCATGGAGTCACCATTGAGAACAGAAACTGCTGCACCTGCGTTTACGATGAATTCCTCTCCGGTTTTGAAATTTGCGAAATGCAGAAGTTCATTAGATTGCTTGACTGGGTCATATATGCAAGTAGACTGGTCATTGTACATGGCGTTATCGGTTGTACAGACTTCAGGTTTAAGCCTACTCGGACGAAAGTAATCAAAATAAACTGCAGCAATAATCGTTTGAAACTCAACTATCTCTTTTATGCGCGTAGAACATGCGCTGTGTCTTTGATGCGGTGTGTGGTCAGTCCTGGAAGAAAACTGGCATTTGTTTCAAAAATTCTCCGAATGGTGCAAGCAAATTAGCCAAGTATAAAAATACTTCTGATGATTAAAGCAAAAATTCTTTGTGGAGTATCGACTAAAGGATCGAGAGGATGTCGATTGCAGTGTATACTGATATGTCAGATTTGTGCGGAGCTGTCAATCCGCAGTTTAATAAGCTTGTGCAGTGTCTATGATCTATCTTTCAAATTTTATAGTCAAATCTGAAATAGATCTCTAAAATAGGATTGTCTTACGTCATTATTTGATAAGATAACTTAGGTTTCAGGATATGCAAGTTTGGACGCAGCTTACAGTACATTAAAATGAGCAAAATAAAAAGGTATAAATGAAATTAATTACAATTTTAAAAATACGTGGCCTGTAAATTTCAATTCCAATAAAAATGCTAACCAAAACAACTTCCACTGATTGAACTGACAGAATTTGGAGCCGACTTGCCACTGGTAAATAAATTCGCCAATTTGATTAAATTGTACTAAATAACAGACAATAAAATTTGAACAGATGGAATATGACACGAAAACAGTAGCCGTTAAATAAATTTGTGGATTTGAACTGTGTCTTGACAAAAATTGAAACTGTTTCCACATACTAAACCAATGATTTCGTTAACCTGACTTAGATGAATAATTTGCAATATTCCAAAATTGTGTCATAAATTGAGCAGGCTAGCAAAAACGAGAAGTCTCGTAATTAAAATCTGATTATTTGCATATTAAATGTACTGACGTCGATAATTTGCACTTCACCATTAATTCCTGTCCAGAAAAATATTTAAATGAACATTTATATAATTAAACGAACATTGGTTGCGCGGGTGGTGATACCAATTATTATAATCAAGGTTGCGGTCTTGATATAAACACCTGACCCATTAATTACTTACATATGTCAGTATAAACTAAGAATTGTATAGTGTAGAAAAGGCAATTCATCCAGTAGACCGGTTTCGTCCTTATTGGGAACTCATCAAGTACCGGCCAGACTTTGCCGCGGACAGGATACGAACCTGGGCACGTCTGCTTCGGAATCTGGTGCTCTAACCACTGAGCTATCCTGCCGCACACTACACTGCACACAATTTTCAGTTATATACTAACTAGTGTAACTTGGTTAGTCAATTTTTCCTTTAGGTGGAGCTCATATGGCATCCATTTAGACCCAAAGTTCCAACTAACCATGCCCAATCTGTCATTACTGAACAGACACCACATTACATGGGGAAATGGTATTGAAATGAACATTTATATAATTAAACGAACATTGGTTGCGCGGGTGGTGATAACAATTATTATAATCAAGGTTGCGGTCTTGATATAAACACCTGACCCATTAATTACTTACATATATCAGTATAAACTAAGAATTGCCTTTTCTACACTATACAATTCTTAGTTTATACTGATATATGTAAGTAATTAATGGGTCAGGTGTTTATATCAAGACCGCAACCTTGATTATAATAATTGTTATCACCACCCGCGCAACCAATGTTCGTTTAATTATATAAATGTTCATTTCAATACCATTTCCCCATGTAATGTGGTGTCTGTTCAGTAATGACAGATTGGGCATGGTTAGTTGGAACTTTGGGTCTAAATGGATGCCATATGAGCTCCACCTAAAGGAAAAATTGACTAACCAAGTTACATTAGTTAGTATATAACTGAAAATTGTGTGCAGTGTAGTGTGCGGCAGGATAGCTCAGTGGTTAGAGCACCAGATTCCGAAGCAGACGTGCCCAGGTTCGTATCCTGTCCGCGGCAAATTCTGGCCAGTACTTGATGAGTTCCCAATAAGGACGAAACCGGTCTACTGGATGAATTGCCTTTTCTACACTATACAATTCTTAGTTTATACTGACATATGTAAGTAATTAATGGGTCAGGTGTTTATATCAAGACCGCAACCTTGATTATAATAATAATAATAATATTTAAATGGTCTCAAAAATTAGTTTAATGGTTTTGAAATATGAAAAAAGTTTGATTAGTTAGTTACAACAGTTTCACTGCTCTCCAATCTTGGAGCGGTCGTCACTGTAGCGCTTTGACTAGAGTGCAACGCAAAATTACTAGTAAGAAAAAACAAGGATCCAAATCAGGTTGTGTCTCTTAATATGGCAAAGGAGGCATGCACCGGTAAACTTGATTTAAAGAATCAATGCGAATCAATGGTTGTTTAATTGTACGTCCTGCTTGTGAGCTGGTGATCCTTCTAGCAGATGTACGTTAAAATTATAAATGACGAATCAGGATGTGTAGTTGCTGTATGAAGGCATTGATTGGTCTTGCTGAAGGTCTGCGTCAACACTGAGAAGGCTGACACACATAAAAATCCGATTAAAATATGATGGATTACGCATGACTGGATGCGCAACAACAAGATGATTGGCGTGAATAAAGATTTTGCCAAATTAATGTCAATGTGATAAACGCAATCTTCTGTAGCTAGCAAAACAGAGTATGCTTCGTGGTAATTGTATCGCGCTAATATACATTTGAAATCGCACGTAACTGGTCTGCTCAAGCGCACTTTCTTATTGGTTCAATGTATTTAAATTAAAATTTTTTATTCAAAATTTTTGGCGAATTAATTTGAGCAGTAATGTGGTCGAGTAACTCCCCACATGAAAATTAATCAAATTTTATTTTTATACATCTGCAGTTTCCACTGGTTTCATAAACAAAGTTTTATTTTACAATTGTGTAATTTTTTTTGTAATTTATGCGGCACCAATTAAAACAAGCGAAATTTGCCGTTAACCAACGGCGTGCGAGCTTTCGCTTTCAACGCTATATAAGCACGGTGCATTTATCATGCATGTTATAAACAGGTTTGGTTTCTGCCGCGCAATACGTGTATGTGCTGTCTCCTGTCACACTGACTGTTCACCTACGCTGATTTCTGGACTTGCTTCACAAGCAGAGTCACCTAGCCATACCAATCTTGTTGCTGCACAACAAGTGAGACAGAGCAACATCTATTTGTTGGACCTCTACGTGTGTCAGTCACCACGGTGTTGTCGCAGATCTTCAACGAGACAATTCTGAGCCTTCAAACAGCCTTTTGTCGCCGATTTCAATGCCACAACAGAAGGAACACCTACCAGGATACTGAGAATAATACTGTTTTCTAGACCTGTTTTTATAACACAAAACGGTTGGCATAAATAAATTCGATTGTGTTACTTTTTCATTTTAGCATCGTGGGAATTCAGTAAATCGACATTAGCACATACCACAATGTTTTACCCTGATGGTGAACATTTTTTAAGTTGAGGTATTTCAGGCATTTTTTTTGGGAAGCAATTTCTTTAGGGAAGGTTTTTTCTCTTATGTACAAACTGTACCAAACTGTAAAAAACTGGACATCTATTTATGATCTCGTCATTTTTTACTGTTCCAAACATGTGCATTGTGCACACTAATTGTGATTTTGTGAAAGCACATTATTTTTATTATTATTCCAAACTAGTAAACTATGAAGGCTAATTGTGATTTTGTGAAAGAACATAATTTCATCTGTTTTCCGCGTGCGTCGAAGCTCATTCGATCAGTTTTCAACTGTGGAAGCAGATTTCGATTTCGTAAGTTTTCTGCGTGTGTCGAAGTTAAACATGTAAGTTTCAACTGTGGAAGCAGATTTTGGTAAGCGTTTCGTTTCTCGTCTTTTATATACATTTCATTTTGCTTATAAATTTATGCTTTTAAGATCCCGTAAGATTTTTAGAATTTCATGTCCAATTTTGGATATTGATGTTTCTGTATAGGGTGGAGATTACGAGTTATTCTTTATGCGCGTAGACTCCGTTTTCTCCCCGTTTCCAGATTATGATAGGCATCAAAAACTGTCAAAGGTTTTGCTAAAATACCTTCAGAATTGCAGGGACGGATTTATCCGAAGCTTCATGCCATTAGGAAACTACCCAATCCCATTTTGGGTTTCCAAAATGAAGTAGAGTCCTTATTATAATCAAAGTTGCGGTCTTGATATAAACACCCGACCCATTAATTACTTACATATGTCAGTATAAACTAAGAATTGTATAGTGTAGAAAGGCAATTCATCCAGTAGACCGGTTTCGTCCTTAATGGGAACTCATCAAGTACTGGCCAGAATTTGCCGCGGATAGGATACGAACCTGGGCACGTCTGCTTCGGAATATGGTGCTCTAACCACTGAGCTATCCTGCCGCACACTACACTACACACAATTTTCAGTTATATACTAACTAATGTAACTTGGTTAGTCTATATTTCCTTTAGGTGGAGCTCATCCGGCATCCATTTAGACCCAAAGTTCCAACTAACCATGCCCAATCTGTCATTACTGAACAGACACCACATTATATGGGGAAGTGGTATTGAAATGAACATTTATATAATTAAACGAACATTGGTTGCGCCAGTACATGATGAGTTCCCAATAAGGACGAAACCGGTCTACTGGATGAATTGCCTTTTCTACACTATACAGTTCTTAGTTTATACTGACATATGTAAGTAATTAATGGGTCAGGTGTTTATATCAAGACCGCAACCTTGATTATAATAATTGTTATCACCATCCGCGCAACCAATGTTCGTTTAATTATATAAAAGTAGAGTCCTTGTTTAGTCCCACTGAAACTGAGCGGATAATAAATAAATGTGCACAGTAAGATATGCCAAAATTTTGCTCCATTGGGCTTTTAAAAGAATTACAGAAACGTTGGTATAAAACCAATATTTATGATCACGAGGCTAAGGTTGTTTTTGTTAACAATCTTCCTTATTCGCTAGACAGCTCCCCAACTCTCTCACTCTGTCAAAAGATGACTTATCAGAGAGATGCGATTAGAATTTAGGGTTTTTGAATCTAAGTTAATTTCACAATAATTTTGTCCTTCCCAGCAGAATGATAGGATGATCTCTTTAGAGAGGACACTAGCGAACATGGCTAAAGTTCTAGAAGGATTAGCCATAGGGAAATCCGAACTGAATCAGGTGAGAAGAAGACCCATTTTTCCACCCACCCTGAAATCGTTTAATAGATATGCCACAAAGAACTGGTGCTATAATCACCAGAAGTTTTTTTATTCATGTCAAGTCTGTCTTTGCCATTCGAATCAATTTCCGAATGAATTCCAATTTCCACAGTTGACGGAAATGGCCACAGAATACATGCGTAGAGAACGTCAGGGACGGGAAATTTATGGCGCAGAATTTAAAATACCGTACTTTCTGTGCATCAACGGCATCAACCACGCCACTAGGAAGCAATCACTTGCAATCTGACATTCCATGATTTCATGGTCATCCCAATTCGTAAACGCCTCAGCTTCAAGAAAATGTTGTACGACGTTACAAAGACGTAAGTTGTCGTGTAGACTGAGAATAAGTACTGTTAGTGGCCCTTATTAGGACCGGCAATTGCGTTCTCCAGCAATTGCCGTAAAAGTAAGATAGGGTAACAGTGTCAATAAATATTCCTAGACACTTGAGACCGGCTCTGGTTGATTGGCTGGGGTTCCTTCTGTTGTGGCGTTAAAATCTGCGGCGAGGGGCTGTGTGAAAGGCTCAGAATTGCTTCATTAAAGAACTGTGCCAACACGTGGTGACTGACCCACGTAGAGGTCCAACATGGCTTTACGAAAGATAGATCGACAATAACTAATATGATTTCTATGTGGAAACACGTAATTAAACTAGATGAGAAAAAGTTAGATGCATTAATTTTATTTATAGATATCTCAAAAGCTTTTGACACTATATTTTGATGCTATTTTGATTGCGATTAATTTATTGAATATTGATTCTAATATTTTTAGATTACTTAGATACTATTTATATAATCAAAGAATGATTATTCAAGTAAAGGATTTGATATCGAAATTGAAATGTGTAACAAGTGGAATTCCACAAGGATAAAGTTTGGGGGCAATTTTATTTAAAATCGTATTTGAACATTTAGAAACTAAGATCCTTAACGGTCGGGTTTGTAAATTTTCTAATGATTTCAAAATAATCTTCCCAATTGATCCAAAAAATGTCGACTTCTCCAAAAATAATGTGACACTAGATTTGTATGATTTAAGTAGATATTTGATAATACTAGGGCTGAGAATAAACAGTAAAAAGACGAGAGTTCTATAAATAGGTAATAGACCAGAATTTAATTATGTTTATTTCCATGATGCTGTGATTAATGATGCTTTTGAGATTAAACTTCTGCTAGAAATTAAGGATTTGGCATAATTATCCATTGTACAGCTTCTGCAGAGAGGCATATTGGAAGGATAGTAGGCAATACCAAGAAAAACGGATACTTGCAACACGCGGCTCCGTGTTACAACCCAACGAAGGTCAATTTTTACAAACGCTGTGCTCTTTAAGGTCAAATATTCTAACTCTGTCCTTAAACAATATTTCTCTTAGCTGTGATTTTAGGAACAATCTCTTTTAGTCTCAAGCAGTTTTAATCGATATTTCTTGAACTGCAATTTTATTTGTAATTAATAGTGTTTTTATAAAATAAACAGAACCGCGCGCGATCCGAGAGGATCACGCGGTGGACTATTGTGTCACAGTGAATTTATCTCACTTTATTATATTATTCATTACTATGAAAATGATTGATTGTTTACTAAAGAAAGAAAGGAACTAAAGATTTGTGAGTTGTTTGTCATTTAAATTTTAAACGGTTTCCATGGTCAATTTTAGTGATAACTTTCAATGTTAACTCCATTAACATGTATTCTTTGAGTTTTTGTCATAAAAGTCGTTAAACGGTTTACACAAAACATGTTCCTTTATAAACATAAATAATTTTACTAGACTCATATTATCATGTATCTTTTATCGTTTGACTACTCATTACAATCCAGACATTTGTGTAAGAATATCCAATTGTATGTAAACCATTTTCTTTATAAACATAAATCATTTTACTATGTTCATATTATCATGTATTTTCAATCATTTGACTATATTCACTCCAATCCAGACATTTGCGCTAAACATTTCACTTTATAGACATAAATCAATTTTATTTTTGCCGTCTAGAAGACGGACAATTTAGTTTAATTGTGAACGGTATTTAAAACATACTTTTGTATTAAAATCTGTATTTTTGCCAACCAACTCATTCAATTCGGATTAACAGTGAATTATATTTATATATGCTACATTGTGTGGAATATATCTATGAAACCTTTCTTCAGTCTTCTCATATCAACCATCCGAAAGGGATCAGAGACTGATTGGGTGCTCGGGTAGTAATAATGGCCACCATTGATATGTAGTAGGGGTACAAAATCAGGAACGAGATAGCAACTCCGCAAAACACCCCTTCATACTAATAAATATAAATATCTTATCAAATGATATAAAATTTAAAGTGTATATAATATGGATTAGACTGATACTAGAATATGCTGCCGCTACTTGGAATCCAATGAAAAAGGTATTGTCAAACAAGATAGAATCTGTACAAATAAAAGTTGTGAAAAAAATTAGCCCTATATCTTGCACTATATATGCCACTCGATTACAGTTTGTATCTCTGAAAACTTTATGGTTTCGGAGGATGTGCTATTGCATAAATGTATTTTATTTGAACCAGTGGACTGGAGTCTATATGAATCCAATAGGAAAGATTCGTGAAGTTGGAACTAGATTTTGACAATTGGCGATATCTTCTCCTTTGGTGGAGAATTTTGCGGGGAAGTTATTCTTCTTTTCAAAATTTAAAAAAAATTACAATCAATTGCCAAAGGGACTTAAAGAAACGCCTCCATCTAAGATGTCTTTTAAATTTTTATGTACTGAACTAGAAAAAATCTACAATCCTGCAGATCTTTTAAATTTTGATTATGATAATATTTTCTCATAGTTGAATAAAAGACAAGGATAATTGTAATCAGCAACATTTCTTCTTAAGATTTTATATCCACGTTCTGTATTATTAAAATTGAAATGTTATGCATTATATTATCATGTTAGTCAACAATACATACAATCAATTGCTAGTCATTATTCTCATTTTTTACATAATTTTACATTCGAATTATACCTTAATTTTTCCTATTTCGATGATGAATCTATAACTCTTTATATAATCAATTATTGTACAAATGCGAATAATTAATAATCATAATAACTAAATCCAAATTTGTATGACGTATGCAGTGATATTACAGCCGAACATTCTATTGTTGATATATTGTATAATATAACTAGAGAGATTTACTTATCTTTATGAGACTAATTGCACATATTTATGTGATGTTATATCTTTTTTATATTGTACTTTTTCCAATATTATTTTCTATTTTATGGAACATGTGTGATTTAAATCCAAATAAAGATATTCTATTCTATTCTATTCTAATAAATATATGTGACTCAGTCTCACTAGTTGTGTAGCAACAAGATTGGCGTGACTATGTGACTCTGCTTATAAAGCAAGTCAAGAAGTCAGCGTAGGTGAACAGTCAGTGTGACAGAAGACAGCTCGTACACGTATTGCACAGGAGAAATCAAACGTGACTTAATGGCAAGCACGGTAAATGCATCGTGCCTATATAGCGTTGAAAACGAATGCTCTCATGCCATTGGCTAACGGCAAATTTTGCTTGTTTTAATTGATGCCGCGTCAATTAAATTTGAATTTAATTTAGGCAATATATAGGCGAATTTTTCTTGAGTCGTTACAAGGATAATTGTGGTTCTGTGATATTTTTTTCCATATTCTGTATTAAAAAATTAAAATGTCATCCATTATTTCATCATGTTAGTCAGTACTACATATAATAAATTTGTACCAAATTCCCAAGAAACTCCATGAAAATGGAGCCGGCTTATCCTCCAAAAGGAGTTAGCCGCAGTAAAGTAAAGTAGTAGTAGTATAATAAATTGCTAGTCATGGTTCTCGTTTTTGCATAATGTAATACTCGAATTATAACTTAATTTTTCCTATTATCAGGTCTATGAATATCGATGATGAATATATAACTATTTCTATGATCAATTTTTGTCAAAATGCGATTATTTAAAACGACCGATTTTTCCTTTACCATAATAATTGTATTAAAATTGATATGACGTATGCAGTGACATTACTGCTTATGGTGATATATCGTACATCATAACTTAAGGGATTTACTTATCTATATGAGACATATTTCTATGATGTGATATCTTCTTTATTTTGTACATTTTTCAATATTATTATCTATTCGATGGAACATGTGTGGTTTGAATAAAATTAAATATATTCTTTTCTATTTTATTCTATATGTACGTTCCTTTGGTTCGTTACATGCATATTATATTTCCAATTGTATTAATTTGGCTCTCTGCTTTACAGTTTTTCACTATCAAAGTGTATATTGAAGCAATCAATGAGGCTATGGGCATACGCACTTTATTTTCATAAATAGTTTATAATTATTCTTAAAATATATTGTAACGCGTGGCTCCGCGTTACAACCCAACGAAGCTCAATTTCGTCAGAAATGGTTTTCCTTAAGGTCACATATGCTAATTCTGGTCTTAAACAATATTTCTCTTAACTGTGATTTAAGCAACAATCTCTGTTAGTTTCAAGCAGTTTTAAGCGAATCCGTTGAAGTGCAAGACGACGTACTGCCGGAACGTCTAGACAAGTGGTGGAACAAACACCACTGCAGCTCACCTGCCTCAGAGCCAGGTTGCATCGCTTCAAGCCTGTCCGAGCCTCAATCTATATCATCATTAGCCCGAATTAATGTCATCAATGAGCGCCTCATCAGCCTGCTCGAGAGCCTCACTGTCAGGCAAGATTCGGCCTCGGTCGATGTCTTGCACTATAAACGCGATCAGAGCAGAAGTGACCAGCGTCAACCACCGTCCCGAAACAGCACCAGGAGGTCGATGTCCAGAGGCCGGGCCACAGTTGCTGAGCTACCGGCGGAGTGATGTCCAAATCACCGCAGCTATATTCACTCCACCCGCTATTGCCTCAGAAACGACTGCAAATTCCCGCGGACAGACGCGACGTTTAAATGGGCGCAGTCGCCTCTGACAACTTAGGATGATCCGCCCATAGAGGGTTCGGAAAACTGCTGGGGTTAGCCTGCACTGCGGCAGTAGAGGCTGAAAACCCCAAAATTGTTGGCCGTCCGACGTCCAATGGTTCAAAGAACGTTGCTTTTGTGGTAGAGCTAAAAAAAAGTATTGTCTTTAAAGCGACGGCTCCAGTCAAGTCATGCTTCAAATGCCCAAATGCCTGCCACAAGTCTCATCGTCAGTTGCCACTATCAACATCTTTTCTTATTCTTGACGCAAACTCTGGCGAATTATTTCTCATAGACACTGGATCAGATGTAAGCTTACTCCGCCACAATTATTTCGAACCCACCCACCCAGTCAACACCAGAAGTCTTACTTGCGCCAATGGCTCCAGCTACCGGCGGAGTGATGTCTAAATCACCGCAGCTATATTCACTCCACCCGCTATTGCCTCAGAAACGACTGCAAATTCCCGCGGACGGGCGCGACGTTTAAATGGGCGCAGTCGCCTCTGACAACTCAGGATGATCCGCCCATGGAGGGTTCGGAAAACTGCTGGGGTCAGCCTCCTCGGCAGTAGAGGCTGAACACCCCAAAATTGTTGGCCGCTCCGACGTCTGATGGCTTCGAAGCACGTTGCTTTCGCGGTAGAGCTCAATCAAAGTATTGTCTTTACAGCGACGGCTCTAGTCAAGTCATGCTTCAAACGCCCAAATGCCTGCAACCAGTCTCATCGTCAGTTGCCACTATCAACATCTTTTCTCATCCGTGACGCAAACTCTGGCGAATTATTTCTCATAGACACTGGATCAGATGTAAGCTTACTCCGCCACAATTATTTCGAACCCACCCACCCAGTCAACACCAGCAGTCTTACATGCGCCAATGGCTCCAACATAGCGACGTTTGGGGTACGAGTACACACAATCTCGTTCTCCAACTCAAAACGATGTTTCAAGTATCCTTTCATCATTGCCAACACGACAAGAAACATCATTGGACGTGACTTCCTCGAAAATTTCGACCTCACTATACGTCCAGAAACATGAGAGATACGCACTGCTGACAATCAGTTGCTATCATCAGCGCTCAAACATACGACTCGCGCCAAAGCAGTCTCATCTATTCAGCTAATTCCTTCAGTTCCTCATGTACCACAACTGGACGATGTTCTAAAGCGACATGAAGAGATTTTCAAACTTATCTCCTTTATGCAAGTATGTATTAGGTGTTGCAAACCTAGTAGCAAATTAGTTCAGTTGTGACCACAAGGATAAACCAAAGGCAGCATGAACAGAAAGTATAATCTCATGCACATGCGTTTCGTGCTTACTGGCGACTCATCAATAGGAGCCGGTATTACGCCCTTTAACCACTATATATTTGGTCAATGAATGTGGAGCCAATAGGACGGTACATTCTTCGACCAAATGGCAGTGGTTAAATGGAATACCGCTCCTACGATCGTCGTAATGCACGAAACTAATGTGCATGAGATTATACGATCCATTATGGCCTAATCTCTGAACTAATTTGTTACTAGGTTCGCAACACCTAATACATACTTTCATATATATTAGTTCTTCGCAACAAACAGTATTTAACTGTAATTTATCTCCTTTATGCCCGATCTCAAGAGGAAGCGTGCCATCACAGCTCATCGTATCATCTTATCGAAGCCACTTGTTTATTCTCCCAGAGCACGTCCATTAGCACCACACAAGCATAAGGGCACCGAGTGAGAATTCGAAATGCTACACCAACAAGACATGTGTGCTCGTTCCAGCTCACCATTTTCGTTGCCTGTGGTAGTGGTACCAAAGAATGAACCCGAAACATTCAGAGTGTGCGGGGATTATCGTATTCTCAATTCTTGCACACAGTTTGATTTGTACATCCTGTCGAATCCAGCTCACCTACTCAGATCTGCTATCGGTCATGCTGTGTACTCAAAACTCGACCTAGTGAAAGCCTACTATCAAGTACCCATAGACAAAGACTCAATTTCGTATACTGCACTCAGATTCATCGGAGGTGGCACACACGAATATCATTATACGCCTTTCGTTCTTAAGGACGCATCTCAAACATTTCAACGCGTTATGGACAAAATACTAGATGGTCTACCATTTGTAATTCCCTACTTAGACGACATTCTGGTATTCTCCAAATCAATGTCCGAACATATACAGCATATTAAAATTCTACTCGCACGTCTAGCAGATTATAGCCTCCGGCTTCATGGCAACAAATGTGTCTTTGCACAAACATCAATTGAATTCCTCGGTCATCAAATCTCCGAGAAAGGCATGACACCTCTACCTGCTCAGTTTCGTGCCATTCAAGATCTACAGCCTCGAACCACCGTTCGAGCGTTACGACGATTCTTCGGCAAAATGAACTACTATTCTTGGTTCCTAACTTGCCTTGCCAAGATTGTGGCACCTCTTCACAAATATCTCGTGCCAGAAAGCCGTTTTGTCAAGAAATCACAACTGATTCAGCTCAACATGGACGACATGCAGGCTTACGAGGATGCCAAAAGGGCTTTATGCAAAGCGACCATGTTTCATTCACCTGATTGGTCTCAACCTTTTGGAATTGATCACAGACACATCCAACGTTGCCACAGGCGCAGTACTTCAACAGTTCATCAGTGGTGTACGCCGACCTATCTCGTTCTTCTCGCAAAAACTACAACTTTGCGAGACGCGATGATACACTAGGGAAAGAGTTTTTCGTAATCTGCCGGTCGATTTTACACGTCCAAACCTATCTGGATAGCCGACAATTCAAGATCCAAACCAACCACCTTCCTCCACTACCGATGCTCAGAGGAAAGAAAGAGTATTTATATTCACGACGTGTCAATTCGCAACTTAAACGAATACACGAGTATGAGTATGAAGTCACTCACGTCAAAGGATCAGAAAAGGTAGTTGCAGACTCACTGAGCCGTCCTGCAGAACTCGGTGTCTCCATCCTTTGTTTTTCCCCTATAAGTTCTCAGCAGTGTTAAAAAAATGTCATGGGTCCTCGGTCGGTTATACTTGAAAAACTCCGTCACAAGATCTTCGAGGTTTACCATTCTATGAGCCATCCATTTTGCAAAGCCTCAGTGGAAAATTTATCCAGAACTTCTTTTTGGCCTGGCATGCGGCGAGATGTCAAGAAGTGGTCAAAAAATGTCTAGAATGTCAGAAATGTAAAGTGACGGGATACACCAAAACGGCGCCACAAGTCATCCAAGTGCCAAAATTACGGTTCATACACATACACATTGATCTGGTAACCTTGCCTGCCGTGAACAATATACGCTATCTACTGTCAATACGGGATCGCACCACTCGATGACATGAAGCCATACCACTGCCAGACAAGAAGCAAGACACTGTCAGTTATGCTTTAGAGCTCAATTTGTTCGCTAGGTTTGGTGCTCCAGCTGAAGCGAAAACCGTTCGTGGCGCACAGTTCTACGGCAAAAAGTTCGCTGTCCAACTGAAATACTATGATATCAAACACTCCGTAATCCTAGAGCAAATGGTTTCGTCGAAAGGCCCCACCGGGAACTGAAAGCGGCGCTCAAGGCTAGCCCAGAAGAAAATTGGCTTGCGGCTTTACCAAAAGTATTTTTTCAATGCGTACAAGACATGGAGAGCCGATCAAATGTAGCTCTGCTGAAATGGTATTTGGCGAATGTCTACGGCTGCCTGGTGAACTAGTCTGATCACGCTCTGAAACTGCGATGACGATGAACGATCCGGAATTTGTCTTTCCACTTCGCAGATACCTACAGTATAACGCTCAGAATCGGCCGATCTGTCCAACACGTCAGCAACATAGTTCAATCTACAAACGCAAAGATTTTGATGTCTGCAAGTGGTTCTTCGTCAACAACGACATGGATAACAGGTTTCTAGCCAAACCAAAGCGTGGTCCTTATCGTGTATTAGCTCGCCGTCAGAATTACATAATTTTGGAGATTAATGGTAAAACTGAAGCCTTCGTCAAACACAGATTATCTTCGACCGACGTTGATCCTAATGACCCTCTGTTCCACGATGTTGACCTATCAGGCGGCGAAGAGACCATACTGACCACGGGCTGATGCCCGACATCTCACCAGCAAACGAGTCAACTGACGCCGTGATGCCGTCGCGAGATTTAGAGGAAGCAGAGTCAGTGTCGACAGAGCCAACATCAGTGTTTACTCAGAACCATAAAAATTCCTTTAAGGTTAGCCCCCTTCATTGTGTACTAATTTGCATTGTCGGGGAGGGGGGGTGTATGTAACGCGCGGCTCCGCGTTGCAACCCAACGAAGCTCAATTTTGATAACTATAGTTTTCCTTAAGGTCACATATGCTAATTCTGGTTTTACACAATATTTCTCTTAAGTGCAATTTTAGCACCAATCTCCGTTATTTTCAAGCAGATTTAATTGAGATTTCTTGAACTGCAAATTTATTTGTAATTAATAGGGTATTGTTTATTAAAAGAGACATCCGCGCGCAATGCGCCGTTAACATACAGTGGATTTATGTGACTCAAGAGGTATTGTCAGAGTTGTACAGACAAACTACAACCGAGTGAGATGCCTCTTAATAACATAGCACGCATCAAAGTGGTTTGTCGTGCTTGAACTAAAGCAGGGCTTGTGGCAAATTGTCATTTGGATCGAAGATCGGTGGAATGTAGCGCTGCAGGTACCCCATTGTAATTTACAATTCACTCGGCTACCGCTTGGTATGAAAAACGCACCGAAAGCGTTCTAAATAATGATGGGCTCTTTCATATCCGACTTAAACTGTAATACGTCTTACTTTGAAGATGTTATTTTGTGAACCACTAATGAACACTACTTACGTTATAGGCTGCAGATGTTTTTAAAAGCCGTAAAATGAAGATTGAATGTTAAATCAGAAAATATTCAGATAGGTCGATATGTGCTGTTCCTGGGCCGCTCTGTCTCATCAAAGATATGTTTTTCATTAGATTCGAATTTACAGCCATCCATGATTATATCGTTACAATATCTAAAAAACAATTACGCTGGTTTATTGGTACGGTAAACTTCTATAGACCATATCTAGTGGGGGTGGCGAATAAGTAACAACTTTTGTCCAAGCTAACTGGTGCCAGGAAACCGTTTCGTTGGATGGGGGGAGGGAAGGGGGCTTTAGAAGCGCTTATTCTGTATAAAAAGAAACTAGTAAGCGTCATTGATTTTACTTTCCCGGTAGGTAGCATGTCGATTGTTACAGACTCCTCAGATTTTTGCGAAAGGACGGTGCTTAAAACGGAAGAACGTCCGACGCAATTCATAAATCACACACACTCTAAAGCAGAGCAAAACTATACTGTCACCGAAATACTGACAGTGCATTAGGTACTATGAAAATTTAGATATATTGTCACAGGTGGACATATAGACATCTATACCGATCATAAAGCATTAGTGCATTCACAGTCTCTGGATAGTACAAAGAAACATCAAAACCGAGCAGTTGAATAGCTTTAGGAATACGATGTAACGATTCATCATCGAGTCGGTATCGGAAATACGATAGCTGATGCGTTATGAATAATTGTGCTCCGAAGACCAAAGAAAAGCTGCAACATGCCAAGATATAGTTAAATACTGTTTGTTGCGTAGAACTAATATATATGCAAGTATGTATTTGGTATTGCAAACCTAATAAAAAATTAGTTCACTTGTGACCAGAAGGATAAACCAAAGACAGAATGAACGGAAAGTGTAATCTCATTCACATTCGTTTCGTGCTTACTGGTGACTCTTCAGTATGAGCCGGTATTACGCCCTTTAACCACTATATATTTTGGTGAGGAATGTGGGATAGGCGATTGTACCGTCCTATTATCCCACATTCCTCACACAAATATATAGTGGTTAAAGGGCGTAATACCGGCTCCCACTGATGAGTTGCCAGTAAGCACCTAATGCATACTTGACAAGAAATAGTCAGCCAATTTAAAATAGCACAATGATGTCCGCACGAAATAAAGTCTTGATCATTTAAAACAATATACTGGTAAAAAAGGATGGAGAAACAGTGCAATGTCTTGTGCCAGAGTCTATAAATATAGTTGATGGCTTTCTGACATCCATCGCTGAAACATCTCGGTGCCAGGTGCCGGGTGCTTCATCGAGACATTGCAGTTGCGGTTTCATTTGCCTGGTAGGTCCAAGTAGATCCATAGCTATTGTTAACAGTGTATTACATGTCAGATTTGTAAGCCAAAAAAGAGAATAGATTACTCCGATTGCTTTTAATGCTACTGCAAGGAACCATTTTTTCATATCACTTTGGTAAGTTCACCACCGGTTGCTCATGTCGTGAAAGCCCATGTATTTTCCATAGTCGATAAAGTTTTACGATGTATGAAGTTTGTACTAATTGAGCAAATCACAACAGGATAATTATCTAGTGCTTAAAAGAGCGCTGGTTAAGTTGATTTGGTGCACAGCGTGTTATCGTTATTGACCAAGGTCAACAATTTAAATCGAAAGAATTTTGTCATGGGTACAAAGACCTTGAAATAAACCATCCTCGTGCAGCCACTTTTAACCAGCAGACAAACGCGACGTTTGAGTGAGTGCGCTGGATGATGAAATAAGAATTGTGAGGTTAGTACCAATAAAACCTAGGGTCCTGGCGAGACAAACTACATTTGTTTGAGCGGGTCATGAGATTTACAATATCACCATTCACAGGATTTTCTACAACCACCATGTTCTATGAATGGCATTTACGGCTGCCAAGTGAAGACGTAAACAAAGGATCGCATGAGCGCTGCAACAAAGCTTACTCAATATGTGGTTGCCACAAAGTGAAAAGTGTATACCAAACGACCTAGACGCATTCGCCTAAGAGCCCGCGACTATGTCATGGTAGCAAAGGTGGAGCCCGTCGCACAACAATCTGTCAATATTGGTTCGTATTGGGTTAAATGTGTTGAAAAAGAAAACAATAAAGTTTTCGTTAACATGCCCGACGGCCACAATCTGTCGCCATTGATCTCTTAAGTAGGTTTCCAAGGCTTACTTCCGTGGGAAGGGATGTAGCAGCAGCCACTTTTGGGACCAAACATGCACTAATGGTCCTATTTAAGTCTGCTGTGAGTACACCAATGAAACCTCAAGGAAGTGCATGAATTAAAATGAAGCAAAGTCCGCACATTGATGGAAACAGCATTCGAGCCGCAGAAGTGACTATGATATAATATTCAGTTTTATTTAGTTCTATTAAATAGATCCGCTTTATTGAAGATATCTACAATCAAAAAGTGATTTTAAATTCAGCATTTGAGTATTACTTGCGCAAATGAACACCCTAACTGAGGAAATAGGAACATTTTAACCTAGGCTGGATGATACAATTATTGTAAACTTTGAGGATATCCGCATAAAAATCCCAAAAAATATTGATGTCATTTAAAATTAGCCTCAAAGTTAAGCACTTACATTTTGCGCAACACTACATACCGAACGTTTTATCTAAAATTAGATTCAACACGAGAAACAGAATAATTAAATTATCTAATTAAATTAACATTTGTTGCGCGGGTGATGTTAACAGCTGCTTTGATCAGGGGTGCAATCTTGATAGAAACACGTGATCCAGTATGCTCATACATTTTGCATTATAAACTAAGCACTGTATAGAGTTGAAAAGGCAAATTCTGGACAGTTAGTGATGAGTTTCCAAAAATGATTAAATCGGTCTACTGTATGGATTGCCTTTTAATTCCTGTACATAATGTATCATATATTTATATCAAGATCATGTATTTATATCTAGATCGCAACCGTGATTTAAGTAATTGAATTGCCTATCCTAACTACTTCTAAAATGTTCGTATACGAAAGTATCCTTGTCATAGAAAAGGTATTTTATGGGGATAAAGATTGTGAAAGTTGTAAAAGATACAAGATTGCTACTACACGTTAACAGGGAAGCCTACGCCAGTCAGGTACAAAATACATAAAAATGAAATCAAGCACAATTCAACAGTATAAATACCCAAAAGGATTTAAACCTAGAATGTTCATGATTTTTAACGCATATTTCTTTTTAATAAATAGAAATATCTTATCGAATGATATAAAATTTAAAATGTATATGATTTGGATTTGACCGATACTAGAACATGCTGCCGCTACTTGGAATCCATTAAAAAAGGGTTTGTCCAATAAGATAGAAGCTGTACAAAGAAAAGTTGTGAAACAAATTTGCCCTATCTCCTGCAATTTATACACCTCTAGATAACAGTTTGTATCACTGCAAACTTTATGGTTTCGGAGGATGTGCTATTGCATAAAAGTTTTCCACTTGAACCAATGGACTGGTGCCTATATGAATCCAATAAGAAAGAGTCATGAAGTTGGAACTAGATCTGGACATTTGGCAATATCTCCTCCTTTGGTGGAGAATGCTGTGAGCAAGTTATTCTTTTTTTCGAAAATCTACAAAATTTATAATCAATTGCCAAAGGGGCCTAGAGAAACGCCTCCATCTAAAATGTCTTTTAAATTTTTATCTACTGAACTAGAAAAAAGTCTACAATCCTGCTGATATTTTTAATTTTGATTATGATAATTCTTTCTCATGGTTGAATGAAAGACAAGAATAATTGTTATCAACAAGATGATTTATTGAGATTTTTATCTCCAAGTTTTGTATTATTAAAATTGAAATGTTCTGCATTATATCATCATGTTAGTCAACAATACATACAATCAATTGCTAGTCATGGTTCTCATTTTTTTGCATAATGTGACACTCGATTTATATCTTAATTTTTCCTATTTTTGATGATGAATCTATTACTCTTTACAGCCGAACTTTCTGATGTTGACATAGTGTACAGTACAACTAGTGAGATTTACTTACCTACATGAGATTAATTGCACATATTTATGTGATGTGATATCTTTTTTTGTGTATTTTACAATATTATTATCTATTTGATGGAACATGTGTGTTTTGAATCCAAATAAAGATATTCTATTCTATTCTAATAATATTAATTTCAATTAGCTAGGAATATTTAAATTTATCAATAAATGTTTAATGTTTTTTCGGAGGAAATATATTCATTTACATTGTGATTTTGTTGATTTCACTTGTTTTATAATGCAAACGCATTGAAATATATGTATTAATAGTTTGGTTTTTGGTTAATCAGCAAAAACCTCTGTGGGTTGGAATTATCCCTTGCTTGGTACACCAAAAATGCAAATTATTAGTGAAGCACAAATTGGTACGAATTACTTTTAATCTGTACTCCTGGCTGAAATTTATAGTTAATCTACGTAAGTATTTGTAGCACTCACAGTAATCATATTTGTGTCGAGTGAATTGTCAAAGAAAAATCATCAGCGTTATATTTGTAGTACATCTCGCTGCAACACAATATTATATGTGGATCATCAGAGTTTTTCAAGTTTGTCTATTCAGTGATAGAAATTTATGCTTTTTGCTGTCACAGCTTAAGTCTACAAACTTTTTTAACAGATGAAGTTCCAGTTCCACATTCCTTTAGTTCAGCCTGGTATAGGTGTCATTGCGTACAGCCCTAATGTAAAGTCAAAGGATATATATAGCAGCGGTAATCCCGCACCAAATTCCGTCAATTCAATTAGTGATAGCAGTTTTTGAGCAAGAACTCTATTATTAGCACTTAAAAATTAAAACGGTACGTGTGTTTTGAATTAAAAGAATTTTGTTTGACTGCCCTTGACTGATTTTATTTTTAGCATAAACTCTTGTAAGCTATTACCAATCTTGAATATCATCGAACCTCACCTGGCTCCGTGTCCACTTATGAGTCTCTCATCCACTGATGTCAGGCTATCCCTCTCTAGAAAGATCACTTTCCGATTTTACAAAATCGATTGAGGATTCTTCCTGAGCAAAACAAATGTAAGCAAAATTACGGATTAATATTTCTTTCCGAATCGGGTATATGAGCACAGATGACAAACAAAATCCTTCGAAAATTTAGTTTGCATTCTCAAAAGAATTGGGGCTATATTTACCAAAAGTATATATAAACATGACGACATTTAATAAACTTTACGGATAATTTTCCAAACTGTTGCCAGTTTTATTTCATGGATGACCATAAGCCACAATAAAAAATAGTGCATATTCTTCAAATAAAATCAAGAGAATGAACTTTTAAACGCCAATTGCTGGAGATCCTGTTGATTCCTTTCGTCGAATGTGGGATAAGCCTCAAAGATTGTTTAGCTGATAACGTCCTGCTAAAGGACCAACCTACCTGCATATATGATTCGGCCAAGCAACCCAATGCATTTTTGCTCCCACTCTACGTATTAGGGCGGGAATTGAATTTATTGTAAGCAAACGTGTAAATTTTGCATTTCACAAGAATGACTCCGATGCAGAGATATGTTTACGGGTAGTGCTTTTAACAACCGCGGATCAGTCCACTTCCACTTACATCTGTCTGTGTCGCTCTTTTAATAAAGGTTTACGACATGAGTTTTGTAATAATTTTATGCCGCCAAGGTCTCGCCAAAAATTGTAGGCCTATTTGAGCATTGTTGATTTAGAAAACCAAAAGAGCATAGACCACCACTCCGGACTTGAACAATTTTTTTGGATACTGGCTTGCGAACGTTCGGAGTTAGATGTCATATAGCCTTCTTAAGTGCATTTTTCAGCACATATATCGACAGATTTTGTAGGGCCAAAATTCTTGCTTGATCGACAAAATCAGAGCTACATTTCACTAAACCAATGCCAAAAATCAAGATAACAGGATCATTTATTGCACTTAAGAAGAGACCGTTATGTCATGCCTAAATCAGAGCTGCCCAAGAATAGTTTAAAAGACTACTGAATAAAATCGTCATCTGACCATAAAAAAGTTCTTGGGCATCCAGGTTACACTTGACTAGTAAAATTAAAGCATATATAAAGCTTGCGGTGATAATCGAAATTTAAACTATGTGACCAAAGCCAATGCATACCTTATTCCAACAATAAAAAAATTGCTAGAAAAACTCAGTGATAGCACTTATTTATCAGTGTTCTAACTTAGAAAAGCCTACAACCACATTCCCGTGACACTTAAAGATATAGAGATAACTGCTGTCATCACACATTTTTGGACGTTTTTAATACTGACATATATTTTTCTCAAGTGCGCTACTCGTACTTTTTCATTTTTTCATGGACAACATTCTGTGCGACAACTTTGACTACTGTATGCCAAATATTGATGGCAAAATGGTTTTTATTTCTAACCGAGATTTGACGTCGAGCATCTTAGAAATGTACTTTCCCACTTATTAGATAATGGATTCAAAATCAATTACAGAAAAACGCAAATTACAACTACATCCGTTGATTTTCTGGGCACCATATTGAGTATAGATTTATGTAGAGGATGTTGAATCCTCCGCCTTTTATAAAATGACCTTGAATGATAAATTTAAACCACCATAGCTGATTGTAACAACTTTATTTAAAAAGAATTTTTTCTTTTTATTTTCCAGAACATTCTTTGTTTAAAGACTTGATTTTTAAAATTGTGCGCTATTTTCAGTTTTTGAGTATCGTGCTTCCGGGCTGGTTGTAGATTTTCGTTTGCTGCATTTTAACATTTCTCTCCATAATAAACGATTACAACATTATACAATAAACATCTTTCAACACTTGCCTTGTGTTCTGATATAATATAACACTGAGGAGGAGCCTTGGAACAGGTAATTTTATTTATTATTGTGGGTCACGTACACATCAAAGCAGATTATTGCTGAAGATATAGCTTTCCAACTCTCACCTTCCAAACGCCTCAAGTAAGTGTCAATTTAAGTATCATAATTCTTGATCATGAATGCCGATATTAAATTAGAAGATGTATTTCATTTAGGGCAGGACCTAATGGATTTAAATCTTATTGACACAGATAACAATGTAGGCATTTCAGACTCTACTGTGAATATTAGGACATCTAGCGAACTGGCATCTATGGGGCTTACAAATACCAATAGGTTTGGGGCCTCAACATTTATTCAGACTTTGTCTTCCGAGGCCAATTTGAACAAGAGCATTCCAAATACATCATATGACGTACAAAAAATTTTGTAATCTTACAATTCCTCCCCGGCCTATCAAGAAAACTATATCCGTCATGCAGGCATCTATGGAAAGGGCTTAACAGTAACTCCGCTATTTCTTAATTGTCTGATGACGAGGAATTGCGCCATTATGCCATCAACTCGTTGGAAAATGTCACTATGCTAATAAATTCCATCTTTTAACTACTCACCGCAGATGTTTCGGAGTTTACAAGAGAAAAACTGATTTCAGAAGCATGTCAATCCTTATCTAAGTTTTAAAAAAAAATTTTCAACGTCGCACGGTATTTACTTGCAGCCGCGGCGTTAACATTGTGATAAGTAAATTTTGTTCAAATTGGTATTGTAACGACTCAAGAACAGTTCGCCGACATATTGCCTAAATAAATTGCAATTTAATTTACAAGGCATCAGTTGAAACAAGCGAAATTTGCCGTTTACCAATGGTGTGCGTCCTTTCGCTTTCAAAGTTATATAAGCACGGTGCATTTGCCATGCTTGTTATAATCACGTTTGATTTCTGACTGCTCACCTACGCTGACTTCTGGACGTTCCTCACAAGCAGAATCATCTAGTCACGCCAATCTTGTTGCTGCACAACTGGTGAGTTGGAGCAACATGTATTTGTTAGACCTCTAGGTGTGCCAGTCTCCACGGTGTTGTCGCAGATATTCAACGAAACAATTCTGAGCCTTCACACAGCTTCTCGCCGCTGATTTCAATGCCACAACAGAAGGAACATCAGCCAGTCCGTCAGAGCCGGTCTTAAGAGTCTAGAAGTAGTTCTAGACACTGCTCCACTATCTAACGTTCTTGGTATTCGCAAGAGAACACAATTCCTGCCTTAATAAGGACCACTAACAGTACTTATTATCAGCATTCACGGCACCTAACCGCTTTGTAACGTCGCACGGCATTTACTTGAGGCTGGGGCGTTTACAAATTGGCGACCGCACCATGATATTGAGAACAGTACTGTTTTTAAACTTGTTTTTATATCGCAAAACTTTTGGCATAAATACAATTGACTGTGTTACTTTTTCATTTTATAATCGTGGGAATATAATAAATCGACGTTAGCATATAAAACAATTATTTTACCCTGGTTGTGAATCTTTCGTAAGTCAAGGTGTTGTAGACATTTTTGTTGGGAAGCAAATTTTTTTTGAGGAAAGTAATTCTCTCCTATGTACAATCTGTGCCAAACTGTAAAAAACTGGACGTCTATTTATGCTCACGTCATTTTTTTGACTGTTCCAAACTGATAAACTATGCACGCTAATTATGATTGTGTGAAAGAACATTTTTTTATTGGTCCAAACTGGTAAACTGTGCACGCTTATTCTGATTTTGTGAAAGTACTAATTGTGATCTTTTGAAAGAAAATAATTTCATCTGTTTTCTGTGTGTGTCGAAGCTCATCCCTTCAGTTTTCAAATATGGAAGCAGAACTTAATTTCTTCAGTTTTCTGCGTGTGTCGAAGCTCATCCTGTCAATTTCAATTGTGGAAGCAGATAATGGAAAGTGTTTCGTTTCTCGTCCTTTATATACATTTCATCTTCCTTATACATTTGTGCTTTTGCAATCCCGTAAATTTCTTTAAATCAAGTTCGAAAGCTTGAAGTAAACACCAATCCAATTGTATTTAACCAGTCGTCGAACAACATAACAAAACTACTGCCAGCCGCAACGCACTGACGCGTTTCGACCTTCCATGATCATCATCAGAGTACGACGGCAAACTGACTATCGAGGATCAAACCGCATTGAATATATATGGAAATCACCTCTAGCAGTCTAGCATACATTGAACTTGACTGGAAATGTCGGCTGCAGAATTTCTATGCAGTCACGAACATTAACTGTTTGTAACTTTCGCCACATATACATATATAGACAATACAATTTAACAATAATTGATTGTGCGGGTGGTAGTAACAATTCTTTAAATCAAGTTTGCGAGCTTGAAGTAAACACCAATCCCATTGTATTTAACCAGTCATAGAACAACATAACAAAAGTACCGCCAGCCGCAATGAACTGACGCGTTTCGACCTTCCATGATCATCATGAGAGTGCGTCGGCAAACTGACAACTTTTATTTCCTTATAAATTCAATGCGATTGGATCCTTGATTGTCAGTTTACCGTCGTAATCTGATCATGATCATGGAAGGACGAAAAGCATCATTGCGTTGGGGCTGGCAGTAGTTTTGTTATGTTGTTCGACAACTGGTTAAATACAACGGGATTGGTGTTTACTTGAAGCTCGCAAACTTGATTTAAAGAATTGTTACCACCATTCGCGCAATCAATTATTGTTAAATTGTATTGCCTATATGTGTATGTGTGACTAAAGCTACAAACAGTTAATAGTCGTGACTGCATAGAAATTGTGCAGCTGACATTTCCTGCCACGTACAATGTATATAAGACTACTAGAGGTGAGAGCCGTATATCTAATTTTGATTTTCATATATAATCAATGCGGTTTGATCCTCGATTGTCAGTTTGCTGTCGTAATCTGATGATGATCATGGAAGGTCGAAACTCGTCAGTGCGTTGCGGCTGGCGGTAGTTTTGTTATGTTGTTCGACAACTGGTTAAATACAATGGGATTGGTTTATTCCAAGCTCGCAAACTTGATTTAAAGAATTGTTACCACCACCCGCGCAATCAAGTATCGTTTAATTGGATTCCGTAAGTTTGTTAGAATGTCAATGCTTAATTCCACAGTCGACGGGAGAGGCCACAGAAAATAGGCGCATTGGAGCATCAGGATCGAGAAACGTATGGTGCAGAGAGTAGAAAACCGTACTTTCTGTGCAAGAACGGCAGCAACGGCGCCACAAGGAAGCAATCACTTACAATCTGACATTCCTATTGACTCATTTGTCCGTGCCGAATATACCTCATAGACAGCCGAACTGACAATGTCAGTTGCAATGACCAGCCTACTTCTTTGTATAACACTGCCAAACAGCCCAACGAATTTCTCAATCTTCTTGATTTCAGAACTGGCGAAGAATACATCGTGGACACAGGTGCAGCAGTCTTAGTTCTCAAAAGTGATTCAATGAACGAAATATCTCTGGGCGTATTATTTGCTACAGGGGAGCCCATTACTACTTATGGCTGCCTGCATCGTACACTCAACGTAGGTTTACGGCGTGAAACTACTCACAACTTCATCGTCACCATGGTCTGACACAACATAATAGACCTTGATTTCCTTATGAAATTTTGGTTTATTGTTGATCTTGCCCGCCATAATATCATTGACCCCTCCACCCGACTTGAGCAAAGTTCTTGGAAGTTTGTCTCCGAGCATTTGGAGTTACAGATCATTCAGTCAACCCCAGTACATCATTCAGCAGAGATATCAGCAGCTCTTCGAGAAAAAAGTCGCTTTTCGATCTTAGCAAGTCAGAGCTACGAGTCTCCAACACGATGCACCATATCATCACAGAAGGACAACCTATTGCATTCAAAAAGCAACCTCTGATCCTTGCTAAACTGAAAGCTGTCCAAGAGAAATTTTCAAGGATATTGGAAGAAGGAATCATCAGACCATCGAAAAGTTCATGGGCGTCACCACTGCACGTAGTCTCCAAATCAAATGGATCGTACAAATCTTGTAGAGATTATCGAAATTTAAATTCAGTGACAAAGTCTGATGCATATTCTATTTCAAATATTTACACCTTACTTGAAAAACCTCAACGGCAGCAATTTCTTCTCAGTGATTGACCTCAGACAAGCCTACCATCACATCCCGGTAGCGCCAAAAGATATTGAAAAGACTGCGATCATCACTCCATTTGACTATTTCGAATATCTCTACATGCCTTTTAAACTTAAGTCTACTACACAGACATTTCATAGATTCATGGACAACAAAATTTGCGACGACGCCGCTTACTGTATGTCATATCTCGATGACATAATGGTATTCAGTCCAGACTTAGAATACCATACCAAGCATTTACGAAATTTCCTCTCACACTTATCTAACCACGGACTCAAGATCAAGTGGGACAGGACGCAAATTGCATCTTCATCCATGGCCTTCTTAGGGCATTGTATCACGCCACAAGTTGTTCAACCTTTGCTGCCGAAGGCGAATTCAATAAAGAAAATCAAGTCACTGAAAACTGTTAGTGAGTTGCATAAAATTTTGGGAGTCCTAAACGACTATTTGAAGTACCTCCCGGCCTCTCAAGACAACATTATCCCTTGTGTAGACACCTGCGGAATCGAAAAAGACTTAGCAAGAACTGCATCATTTCTTGGTCATCTGAAGTCGAGGAATTACCTCGAGTAGCCATCAACTCGTTAGCAAATGCTACAATGCTAACACATCAAGATTTCAACGACCATTTCTAATCACGATGAATGCTTCTGAGTTCCCTATTGGAGCCACGTTGGAACAAGAGATCGACGAATTCGTAAGCCTATCAGTTTTTACTTGCGTACTCTCCAACCAGTAGAAACAAGATACAACACTTTTGGTCGTGATCTCCTCACTATCCTCGACGCATAACGCCACTTTATCAGCAACATTGGCAGCAGCGGATTTGTTTTTTTCACAGATCATGCACCATTACATAGCGCACTTCAAAACTCGACTTTAACTGTCACCAAGCACTCTGCCAGAGTGAAAAGACAGCTGTCTCGTCCGAGCGAATGGTAATTCGACATCTTTCATAGGTGAACAGGACTTCATTGCAGACGCACGTTCTAGGCCAGACGTCTCGCTACAACCACTTTCTCCTTCGCCATTCACAGTCAACTACGTGACCCTCAAAGTACCTGCACTAACGCCATACCTCCTGCAAACAGAACAGCGCGGTGACACTCACATTCAAAGATCATTAGCCCATCACCCCACAAAGTTGGTATGCCGTCTCTGTGATAGGCTTACCTATTGTTTATTTCACGGATACGCAGCCCAACAAGCTAGTTCTGCCGATCAGCCTTCAGAGAAAGGTTTTCGACTCAATACACTCAATTTCTCACTCAGGAAGCAAAGTGACTCTCCGCCTTTTTAAAGATCATTTCTGGGGTTATAGGCTCAGGCAGAACGTTTAGCTAGGGATCTCCGAGTGTGACTTTTGTCATAAAAACCAGACCAAACGGCACACTCGTTCTAAGTTGCAACATTTACGAATTACTTCTCGCCTAGCCATCGTGCACATCGACATAGTTCATCTGACAAAGATTCAAGGTTTCACCTACATTCCAACTATGATTGATAGATTTACACGATGTCCTGCGGCATTGCCTCTTAGCAACATTTCTGTAGACGAAATAACTTATGGATTTATCTCTTTATGGATATCCAATTATGTTGTTCCCAATGAGGTCATCACTGATAGAGGCACTTGTTTCTCATCGCACCGTTTCAAAAACATCTTGCAGTTTATGAGATGCATCTTACGTCAGACGACTTCCTACCATTCCTAATCTAACGGTATGGTAGAAAGAATGCATAGAGATCTCAAAGCTGCTTTAGCATCTTCAGCCATTAATGGCAACTGGATCGATGCACTACCTTTTGTTCTGCTTGAATCTTTTAAAACGTCTGCGCAACATTTCTTTTTTGGCATGGATCTAAGCCTGCCTAGTCAGCTCACACGTATACTACTCGGAAAAGATGACCCACACGACGAAGCTACCCGCCTCCGACTTCATTTTGGTACATGTCTAAACAGCAGCCGAGACATACGTCTCGTCCAGTATTCGCTCACCCGCAGCTCCATAGCTGCAAAGGAGTACTCGTTCGCAATGATGCCACTGTTGCAACACAAAAACCAAAGTATTGCGGTCCTTTTCCGATTTTGCGCAGACAGCCGAAATACTTAATTATCGTGCAAAGTGCGACACCTACATCGGTAAACATAGACATGTTGAATCCGTTTATCGAACCGCCTGATCCTGGAAAAAACCTTTTACACACGTCTCAGGCACTATTATAGAATATAGAATATATAGAATATAGAATATCTTTATTTGGATTTAAACCACACATGTTCCATCAAATAATAAAATTGGAAAATGTACAATATAAAAAAAGTTATCACATCACATAAAAATGTGCAATTAGTCTCATGTAGATAAGTAAATCTCACTAGTTGTACTGTACAATATATCAATATCAGAAAGTTCGGCTGTAAAGAATAATAGATTCATCATCAAAAATAGGAAAAATTAAGGTATAATTCGAGTGTAACATTATGCAAAAAAATGAGAACCATGACTAGCAATTGATTGTATGTATTGTTGACTAACATGATGATATAATGCATAACATTTCAATTTTAATAATACAAAACTTGGAAATAAAAATCTCAAGAAACTCTGTTTCCGATAACAATTATCCTTGTCTTTTATTCAACCATGAGAAAGTATTATCATAATCAAAATTAAAAATATCAGCAGGATTGTAGACTTTTTCTAGTTCAGTAGATAAAAATTTAAAAGACATCTTAGATGGAGGCGTTTCTCTAAGCCCCTTTGGCAATTGGTTATAAATTTTGTAGATTTTCGAAAAGAGAATAACTTGCTCGCAACATTCCCCACCAAAGGAGGAGATATTGCCAAATGTCCAGATCTAGTTCCAACTTCATGACTCTTTCTTATTGGATTCATATAGGCACCAGACCACTGGTTCAAATGGAAAACTTTTATGCAATAGCACATCCTCCGAAACCATAAAGTTTGCAGTGATACAAACTGTAATCTAGTGGCGTATATAGTGCAGGAGTTAGGACTAATTTGTTCCACAACTTTTCTTTGTACAGCTATCTTATTTGACAAACCCTTTTTTAATGGATTCCAAGTAGCGGCAGCATATTCTACTATCGGTCTAATCTATATTATATAAATTTTAAATTTTATGTCATTTGATAAGATATTTCTATTTATTAGTGCCCATCTTTTCTTGGCACTGCCTACTATCCTTTCAATATGTCTCTCAGCAGAAGCTGTACATTGAATAGTTATGCCTAAATCCTTCATTTCTTGCATAAGTTTAATCTCAAACACATCATTAATCACAGCATCATGAAAATAAACATAATGAAAGTCTGTTCTGTTACCTATTTTTAAAGCTCTCGTCTTTTTATTGTTTATTCTCGGCCCTAGTGTAATCAAATATCTACTCAAATCATTGGAGAATTTGACATTTTTTGGATCAATTGGAAAGATTATTTTTAAATCATCAGCGACTTTGCAAACTCGACCGTTAAGGATCTTAGTTTCCAAATGTGCAAATACGATTTTGGCCCCAAACTTGATCCCTGTGGAATTCCACTTGTTACTCTTTTCGATTTTGATATCAAATCGTTTACTTGAATACTCATTCTTCGATTATATAAATAGTATTCAAGTAATCTAAAAATATTCAGATCAATATTAAATAAATTAATCGCATTCAAAATAGCATCAAAAGATATAGAGTCAAAAGCTTTTGAGATATCTATAAATACAATTAATGCATCTAACTTTTTCTCATCTAATGTAATTACATGTTTCCACATAGAATAGAATAGAATATCTTTATTTGGATTCAAGCCACACATATTCTATCAAATATTAAAATTGAAAATTGTACAATATATATTAAAAAAATTATCACATCACAATAATTGTGCAATTAATCTCATGTAGATAGGTATATCTCACTAGTTGTACAACACAATATATCAATATCAGAAAGTTCGACTGAAAAGAATAATATATACATCATCAAATTAGGAACAATTAAGGTATAATTCGGGTGTAACATTATGCAAAATTGAGAACCATGACTAGCAATTGATTGTATGTAATGTTAACTAATTTGAAGATATAGTGCATAATATTTCAATTATAATAATACAAAACTTGGAAATAAAAATCTCAAGAAAATCTGTTTCCGATAACAATTATCCTTGTCTTTTATTCAATCATGAGAAAGTATTATCATAATCAAAAAATAAAAAAATATCAGCAGGATTGCAGACTTTTTCAAGTTCAGTAGATAAAGTTTTAAAAGACATCTTAGATGGAGGCATTTCTCTAAGCCCCTTCGGAAATTGGTTATAAATTTTGTAGATTTTCGAGAAAGAGAATAATTTGCTCGCTACATTCCCCACCAAAGGAGGAGATATTGCCAAATGTCCAGATCTAGTTCCAACTTCATGACTCTTTCTTATCGGAGTCATATAGGCACCAGTCCACTGGTTCAAATGGAAAACTTTTATACAATAACACATCCTCCGAAACCACAGTGATTGCAATGACACAAACTGTAATCTAGAGGCGTATATAGTGCAAGAAATAGGACTAATATGTTTCACAACCTTTCTTTGTACAGCTTCTATCTTATTAGACAAACCCTTTTTTAATGGATTCCAAGTAGCGACAGCATATTCTAGTACAGGTCTAATCCATATTATATACATTTGAAGTTTTATATCATTTGATAAGATATTTCGATTTATTAGTGCCATCTTTTCTTGGCACTGCCTACTATACTTTCAATATGTCTCTCAGCAGAAGCTGTACATTGAATAGTTATACCTAAATCCTTAATTTCTTGCATAAGTTTAATCTCAAACACATCATTAATAACAGCATCATGAAAATAAACATAATGAAAGTTTGTTCTGTTCCCTATTTTTAAAGATTTCGTCTTTTTATTGTTTATTCTCAGCCCTAGTGTAATCAAATATTTACTCAAATCATACAAATCTAATATCACATTATTTTTGGAGAATTCGACATTCTTTGGATCAATTGGGAAGATTATTTTAAATCATCAGCGAATTTGCAAACTCGACCGTTAAGGATCTTAGGTTCCAAATTTGCTAATACAATTTTAAATAAAATTGGCCCCAAGCTTGATCCCTGTGGAACTCCACTCGTTACTCGTTTCGATTTTGATATCAAATCGTTTACTTGAATACTCATTTGTCGATTATATAGATAGTATTTAAGTAATCTAAAAATATTCGGATCAGTATTCAACAAACTAATCGCATTCAAAATAGCATCAAAAGATATAGAGTCAAAAGCTTTTGAGATATCTATAAATACAATTAATGCATCTAACTTATTCTCGTCAAATGTGATTACATGTTTCCACATGGAAAGCATATTAGTAGTTATCGATCTACCTTTCGTAAAGCCATGTTGACATAAGTCAAAATCAGCCGGTAACATACGTTCTTAATGATCTAGTATCAATCGTTCTATTATCTTCAAAAACGAAGGGATAATAGAGATTAATCTATAATCACTGGCGCACGTTGGCTTACTTACTTTTGGCAACGGCTTAGCTACTATCGTTAATATATCGATTGGTAATTTCCCATTCTTAAAAATTCTATTTATAAAGTTGCAGAGTACATTCCTAAATGTTAAGGGTAATTGAAGCAAATTATCAATCAAAATACCAAGGTGATCTTTTTGTTTTTTTTATTTGATTTTTAACATCAATTTTATCAATTCATCACTGTCAATAACAAGTCCTGGTTCCTGGTCTCCCAAAGGGTCAGATAGTTCTATAAAATTTCTTTCATTCTGTGGATTGCATATCAAATTGCCAAATACTTCCTCCAATTCACAGAGAAATCCATACTCAGTTTTATCCACAGGTAGTATAAGCTTTAACTTTTCCTTGTATTTACTGTAATCTGTGAGGAGTTTAAATCCTAATCTAGGATTACTCTTCATTTTGGCCAAAATAATTCGTTCTGATCTTTGACGAATTATTAGCAGTGATGAATTAATTTCGTTATCAATGGAATCTAACCTCATTTGTTTAATACTATTGAATTTTGTATATGTTTGTTGGTTTGTTTTACAACTTGTTAGAACTTGACACCGTAAAAGACATTGACAGAAGAAACAAATTCAACAGTATTCAAGAAATAAAAACTCTCATAATCAATCAGTATGCTTAATTCTCTAAAAAAAATTCCAGTTGATTCTGGAACAGTGCACGTGTGCATTTTCAAAACTTAATTTCTGTGCTATGCCACTCAAGATGTTCCATTGTATAATAATTTGTTTATGGTCCAATTCTTTGAAATAATTGACAACATCATAACTGTGCGATTTCACCATTTCAATTTCTAAGTATACATGATCTAAGCATTGCGAACCTCTAGTTGATTCATTTATAATCTGCTTGAGATCATGGTTAGAAAAAAAATTGGTTAATTCACAGTCCTGTAACTTATTAAAGTCACCTACCACTACATTATAGCCATGGCAGTCAAAGATAGATTGAAAAGAATTGGTAAATGTTTGATCATCAAATAAAGTAGCATACGGCGGTCTGTAAACCGCTGTTAAGATCAGATTATCAAATTGTATAGATAAGAAATCAATGATAGCATTATCATCACTAGTATGTAAAATTTTCGCCTTAAATACAGATTTACTATAAATGTGTACTCCTCCACCTCTTTTATCCAGCGATCTGTCCTTTCTGAATAAAGAATAGTGAGGAATATCAAATTTATGGTTTTTAATATCCTTGTTAAGCCAGGTTTCAGATAATATTATAAAATCGAAATCTTTACTTATTATAAAATTACACAGTAAAAAGTTCTTATTCTTAACACTTCGAAAGTTAGCATAAAATAGAGTAAATGTAGAAAGCGACTTATCTAAACAAGTGTCGACTTTTACTGATTCAACCTTGTTGGCTTCTTTACTATTCTTTTCCCGGGCCTCGAGGCCATACTTCCTCTCCCCCCTCTGTCCACAACATTTAGTAACGATACATCGTTTTTTGATGTTGCAATCTCACTCGATTTATTCCGTTTAACAGCTTGATCAGACGTTGACGGCTTCCGTTCCTGATTGTTCATTAACTTTTTTACTTTTGCCAACTTCCGTTGGAGGAACGTTTTGTCCCGTCCAAAAAATATGCTGTGAAAACTCAAATTCTCATCTTTCTTTTTATTGATAGACTCTATTTGCATATTTGTTGGCCTTTTTGATAATTTTACAATTACTGGCCTTGGACGATCTGATCGTTTCCCCACCCTAAAGCATTTAGCAATATCCGCATGCGTCTCTTCTTTTATTAAAGAATTTAATTTATGGACGTCATTTACATCAGCATTTTCATCAAGATTAAATAAAACTAGTTGATCTTGTTGGCTGTTTCGCGCTGAAACTTCGTTCGCTAAAATATTCAATATTTCTTCGCCAGATGATTTATTTTTAACAGGCGTGTCGCCTTCCACTGTTATATCAGCCAATTAAATCCATGGCTAAACATCAGTCTGTAGTTTGTCTAACTTAATGTGTAATGCTTCATTCATTTCAACTATACGCGCGCTTAAAGTCTCATTATTTTTCACCGCCTGTTCCAATTTCGTCGCACTCACAACAGCATCATTCTTCAATTTGGACATTTCATTTTTTAAATAATTGTTTTCTTCCTTCAACACTTTCATGGAGTTCTGAAGATCCATAACAATTTTTTCAATATCGGAATGCGACAAAATCGGAGCCATGTCAAACATAGACAGCATATTAGTAGTTGTCGATCTATCTTTCGTAAAGCCATGTTGATATATATCAAAATCAGCCGGCAATATACGTTTTAAGTGATCTAGTATCAATCGTTCTTTTATCTTAAAAATGAAGGGATAATAGAGATAATCTATAATCACTGGCGCACGTTGGCACATACTTTGGCAACGGTTAGCTACTATCGTTGGTATATCGGTGGTAATTTCCCATTCTTCAAAATTCTATTTATAAAGTTGCAGAGCGCCTTCATAAAATTTAAAGGTAATTGAAGCAGGTTATCAATCAAAATACCAAGGTGATCTTTGTGTTTTTCTGATTTAATTTTTAACATAAATTTTATCAATGCATCACTGTCAATAACAAGTCCTGGTTCCTGGTCTCTCGAAGGATCAGGTAGTTCCATGAAATTTCTTTCATTCTGTGGATTACATATCAAATTTCCAAATACTTCATCCAATTCACAGAGAAATTCATACTTAGTTTTATCCACAGGTAATATAAGTTTTAACTTTTCCTTATATTTAATGTAATCTGTGAGGAGTTTGTATCCTAGTCTAGGATTACTCTTCATTTTGGCCAAAATAATTCGTTCTGATCTTTGACGGCTTATCAGCAGTGATGAATTATTTTCTTTATCAATCAAATCTAACCTCATTTGTTTAATACTATTGATAAGACTACATTTCATTATATTATCTCGTTTAATTCTTAGTTTGCATAATTTCCTATTGATTCGTTTCGGCATAATATCCGTAAACGTAGATGCCTGAAATATAACAGATAATAACGATGAAACAGAAGAAACAAATTCGTCAGTGTTCATGATATTAAAACTTTCATAATCATTCAGTATGCTTAACTCTCTAAAAAGATTCCAGTTGATTCTGGAACATTGCACGTGTACATTATCAAAATTAAGTTTCTGTGTTTTGATACTCAAGATGTTCCATTGTAAAATAATTTGTTTCTGATCCAATTCTTTGAAATAGTTTACAACATCATAACTGTGTGATTTCACCGTTTCAATTTCTAAGTATACATGATCTAAGCATTGCAAACCTCTAGTTGATTCATTTATAATCTGCTTGAGATCATGATTAGAAAAAAAATGATTATTTCACAGTCATGTAACTTATTAAAGTCACCTACCACTGCATCATAGCCATAACAGTCAAAAATAGATTGAAAAGAATTGGTAAATGTTTGATCATCATATAAAGTAGCATACGGCGGTCTGTAAACCGCGGTTAAGATCAGATTATCGATTTGTATAGATAAAAAAATCAATGATAGTATTATCTTCACTAGTATGTAAAATTTTCGCATTTAATACAGATTTACTATAAATGAGTACTCCTCCACCTCTTTTATCCAGCGATCTGCCTTTTCTAAATAAAGAATAGTGAGGAATATCAAATTCGGGTTTTCAATATCCTTGTTAAGCCAAGTTTCAGATAATATTATAAAATCAAAATCGTTACTTATTATAAAATTACAAAGCAAAAAGTTTTTGTTCCTAACACTTCGAAAGTTGGTTTCTTTATTGTTCGTTTCCTGTGTTTTGAGGCCATATTTCTGCCTACAATTTTAATCTAGCAAAATGTTACTTTGCGTAGAAAATAACTGATAATTTTATTAACATTAATTTTTCTTTATTCTACGTATCAAAGTTTTAACTCTATGCGCACCACTTGCGCCCTATGGCACGCACAGTGACCTCTATGAATTCTCATGATTCATTTACTTCTCAAACTCATTTGTCTCACGCGGTATATCCAGCTTTTCTTAGCTAACAATTGTTTAGAAATTCTTTGAACTGTTGTTTGATATAATGCTATCTCTGCGACAAGGTTCGAGTAAAATTTTTCATCACTACCGTGTGATTTTCATGTATATATTTTTACATTGTAACGTATGGCTCACACTGCCTATTTTGGTATGACCAGCTACAGTGGAGGAAGATATTTCCTCCGATAAAATTAAAGTGACAATTATTGATAAATTTAAACCACCTTGGCTGATTGAAACAAATTTTATTTAAAAAGAAATTATTCGTTTATTTTCTAGAACATTCTTTGTTTAAAGACTTGACAGCATATATACTTTGAATTGTACGCAGATTCAGTTTCGGTTATCTGTACGTGACTGACCTGACATTTCCTCAGCAAGCTACATTTATTTTTTGTCTCCATTTTACGTTTACTCGATTCTCACGACATATTCCTGCTACAAATTTGTCTTTTGAAATGTACATATTGGGGACGTTCTAGAACAGATAATTTAATAATTCTATTTTTCAAGACTTATTTCTTTCCAGGTTATTTGATCGGGCGTTTAGCCATGTAAGACGTTTCACTTTCAGTTTGCCTAACACTAAGTATCAAATTAATAATTATGTACGATCAGCATGGAAGCTAATCTTAAGTTTGAAGACACAAGCAAATTAGCTCAAGATATGGCAGGCATGAATTTAATAGATGTGAACGAGAGTACTAGTTTATCAGATGAACACGACTTGGCATCTATGGGGTTCTGAGTTACTAATAGGTTAAAAGCCTCTACACTAATTAGAGCTAACGCTTTGTGTAGCAACACTTAGTAGTTATCTGCTTCTTATCATGGTTCATGCCACTTTCAATGCTTATCTCAACTTCATCAGTTGCACAGTGACCAATCAACGATAATCATGATCAGAACGTCGAGCACACAATACCTCCATTAGTCTTATTCAAACATATTGACGGCGATCCAGCCTGCCCAGGTTTTAACCTAAACCTGAAAACTACAGTGGCAATCTACCTTGTCATCCTCACGCTGCGGATCTCCAAACATCACAATACCCTATTTTGCCTCAAAAGGTAGGACCGACCACTACAGCTAAAAGTTTGTTTTGAAATTCCTTGTGGTTATTTGGCATCATATTATTGTCGAAGCAACCATCAAGCAAACTTCAGCCCAGCATTTACGGTACATTTAAAAAATATCTATTGGCAGAATAATAACCAGTTGCTTAACTGGGCTCTAACTATGCCCTAAACTCCTTATCAAGCTTCGCCGAGAGGAAAGTGATGTAACGGCTCAAGAACAATTCGCCGACATATTGCATAAATGAAATTCAAATTTAATTTACGCGGCACCAATTAAAACAAGCAAAATTTGCCGTTAACCAATGGCGTGCGAGCTTTCGTTTTCAACGTTATATAAGCACGGTGCATTTACCATGCTTGTCATAATCACGTTTGATTTCTGCTGCGCACTACGTGTACGTGCTGTCTCCTGTCACACTGACTGTTCACCTACGCTGACTTCTGGACTTGATTCACAAGCAGAGTCACATAGTCACGTCATTCTTGTTGCTGCACAACTAGTGAGACTGGGCAATATCTATTTGTTTGACCTCTATGTGTGCCAGTCACCATGGTATTGTCACATAATTTCAACGAGACAATTCTAAGCCTTTACACAGCCTCTCGCCGTTCATTTCTGCACCACAACAAATGAACACCAGCCAGTCAATCAAAGCCGGTCTAAAGTTTCTAGGAGTACTTCTAGACACTGCTACACTATCTAACTTTCTCGGCATTTGCCGGAGAACGCAATTCCTTCTTTAATAAGGCTACCCACATTACTTATTCTCAGCCTTTACAGCACCTAACCTTTTTTTAACATCATGAGGCATTTACTTGAAGCTGGGTCGTTTACAGTTGTGGAGGAAGATAATTCCTCCGCCAAAATTAAAGTGACATTAACTGATAAATTTAAACCACCTTGGCTGATTGATTCGAATTTTATTTAAAAAGAATTTTTTCATTTATTTTCCAGAACTTTCTTTGTTTAAATACTTGACTTTGAATTGTGCGCCATTTTCAGTTTTCGAGCATTACTGTCCTCGATTGGTTGTATCTTCCTCGGCCTGCTGCAACTGTTTCATTTTTCTTTATTAAAAGTCTGATCGATTTCTACAATATACGCCTGCTAACACTGTCTTATATTTTTTATTGATGTACGCATTTGGGGACGTTCTGGAACAGGTAATTTAATAATTCTGTTTTTCGCGTCTATTTCTTTCCAGATTATTTGTTCGGGTGTTTTGCATCGTGAAAGGTTTCACATCCGATTTTCTAACATTTAGTGTCAATTTGTTAATTAAATAGGGTAGATATGGAAGACAATCATAAATTTGAGGACACTAGCAAGTTAGCGCAAGACATGGCAGGTATGAATTTAGCAGATGTGAATGAAAATACAAGCTTATCAGATTCTACTGTGAATTATAGGACTGCACACGATCTGGCATCTATGGGGTTCTCAGACACGAATAGGTTAGGAGCCTCTACAAAATTTGGCGACCGCGCCAGTCCAAGAATATTAAGTCTACGCAGTATAAATCTGAAAAACATTCAAGTTGGGTCGGAGATGCCCAAATGATATTTAGCGCTTATGATATTGTAAACCCTATGGAGAAATTTGTTGCAGCATGGATGGCATTGCCTGAAAATTTCCGAAATGCCTTGGAAAATTTCAGAGACAGAACTGTGGAAGAAAAACCGTACAATGCATTTGAGTTATTAATGGCTGAAATTCAACAGAGATATCAGCCTGGAAGTCGGCGCAAATTTGCGAATCTATTACGCTTAGAAAAAATGGGGCGTCAACTACCGTCCGAGTTTTACGAACGCCTTTGCCCAAAAGCTTCCAGGTTGAATATATCCAGAGATGTGGTAAATCTCTATTTTTATAGCTGAGCTACCATCTAGGCTTAGAACCACATTGGAAGTATTTGTCACTATGGGCATTGATTGGCCAACAAAACTCAGAGGGTTAGACGGCGTGTATAAACAGCAGGAACAACAAGTACATGTTGGAATAGCAGATTCTGTCATGGTGCAGCCAGTTAGGGCAGATGCCGAAAACAACCTGACTATACAAGAAACCTTGCGTTACTTATGTAGAGAAGTTGCTAGTATACGTCGAGACATTTCGCAAATTCAGAGTCAGGATAGATATACTAGACGTCGAGGGAGTCACTCGCGTCAACGCTTCGAAGGGCCACACGGATGGTGTTATGCACATTGCGAGTACGGACGAAGTACAAAGTGCCATGGTGAGAATTGTATATACCCACGATTAGGTGGACCCAGATGGAAAGGATGTCATCCTCACGCTGCCGATCTCCAAACATCACAATACCCTATTTTGCCTCAAAAGGTAGGACCGACCACTACAGCTAAAAGTTTGTTTTGAAATTCCTTGTGGTTATTTGGCATCATATTTTTGTCGAAGCAACCATCAAGCAAACATAAGCCAAGCCTTTACGGTACATTTAAGAAATATCTATTGGCAGAATAATAACCAGTTGCTTAACTGGGCTCTAACTATGCCCTAAATTCCTTATCAAGCTTCGCCGAGAGGAAAGTGATTTAACGGCTCAAGAACAATTCGCCGACATATTGCATAAATGAAATTCAAATTTAATTTACACGGCACCAATTAAAACAAGCAAAATTTGCCGTTAACCAATGGCGTGCGAGCTATCGCTTTCAACGTTATATACGTACGGTGCGTTTACCATGCTTGTTATAATCACGTTTGATTTCTGCTGCGCACTACGTGTACGTGCTGTCTTCTGTCACACTGATTGTTCACCTACGCTGACTTCTGGACTTGATTCACAAGCAGAGTCACATAGTCACGTCATTCTTGTTGCTGCACAACTAGTGAGACTGGGCAATGTCTATTTGATTGACCTCTATGTGTGCCAGTCACCATGGTATTGTCACATAATTTCAACGAGACAATTCTAAGCCTTTACACAGCCTCTCGCCGTTCATTTCTGCACCACAACAAAAGGAACACCAGCCAGTCAATCAAAGCCGTTCTAAAGTTTCTAGGAGTACTTCTAGACACTGCTACACTATCTAACTTTCTAGGCATTTGCCGGAGAACGCAATTCTTTCTTTAATAAGGCTATCCACATTACTTATTCTCAGCCTTTACAGCACCTAACCTTTTCCTAACATCGTAAGGCATTTACTTGAAGCTGGGGCGTTTACAGTTGTGGAGGAAGATAATTCCTCCGCCAAAATTAAAGTGACATTAACTGATAAATTTAAACCACCTTGGCTGACTGATTCGAATTTTATTTAAAAAGAATTTTTTCATTTAATTTCCAGAAATTTCTTTGTTTAAATACTTGACTTTAAATTGTGCGCCATTTCCAGTTTTCGAGCATTACTGTCCTCGATTTGTTGTATCTTTCACGGCCTGGTGCAACTGTTTCATTTTTCTTTATTACAAGTCTTATCGATTTCTACAATATACGCCTGCTAACACTGTCTTATATTTTTTATTGATGCACGCATTTGAGGACGTTCTAGAACAGGTAATTTAATAATTCTGTTTTTCGCGTCTAGTTCTTTCCATATAATTTGTTCGAGTGTTTTGCATCGTGTAAGGTTTCACATCCCGATTTTTCTAACATTAAGTGTCAATTTAATAATCAAATTTGATAGATATGGAAACCAATCTTAAATTTGAGGACACTAGCAAGTTATCGCAAGCCATGGCAGGTATGAATTTAGCAGATGTGAATAAAAATATAAGCTTATCAGATTCAACTGTAATTATAGGACTGTACCCGATCTGGCATCCATGGGGCTCTCAGACACGAATAGGTTAGGAGCCTCTACAAAATTTGGCGACCGCGCCAGTCCAAGTATATTAAGTCTACCGCAGTATAAATCTGAAAAACATTCAAGTTGGGTCGGGGATTCCCAGATGATATTTATTGCCTATGAAATTGTAAACCCTATGGAGAAATTTGTTGCAGCATGGATGGCATTGCCTGAAAATTTCCGAAATGCTTTGGAAAATTTCAGAGGCATAACTGTGGAAGAAAAGTCGTACAATGCTTTTGAGTTATTAATGGCTGAAATTCAACAGAGATATCAGCCTGGAAGATCAGCGCAAATGTGCGAATTATTACGCTTAGAAAAAATGGGGCGTCAACTACCGTCCGAGTTTTACGAACGCCTTTGCACAAAAGCTTCCAGGTTGAATATATCCAGAGATGTGGTAAACTCTATTTTTACAGCTGAGCTACCATCTAGGCTTAGAACCACATTGGAAGTATTTGACACTATGAACATTGATTGGCCAACAAAACTCAGAGGGCTAGACGGTGTGTATAAACAGCAGGAACCACAAGTACATGCTGTAACAGCAGATTCTGTCATGGTGCAGCCAGTCAGGGCAGATGCCGAAACCAACCTGACTATACAAGAAACCTTGCGTTACTTATGTAGAGAAGTTGCTAGTATACGTCGAGACATTTCGCAACTTCAGAGTCAGGATAGATATACTAGACGTCGAGGGAGTCACTCGCGTCAACGCTTCGAAGGGCCACCGGATGGTGTAAGGCACATTGCGAGTACGGACGAAGTGCAAAGTGCCAAGGTGAGAATTGTATATACCCGCGATTAGGTGGACCCAGATGGAAAGGAAGCACTAAACCGGTAGAGAGAAATCCATCACCGGGAAAAGGATAAAACCCCCGCTAGTAGGAGCCGTAGGGGGGGTTCCATTGCAAAGGCTCCCAGATATGCCTTTAAAAGGCATACTTAAGGCAAAAGTTAAAAATGCGACAGGACCAGTTAGCACCGATACAGAAGGCAAGAGAGTCCGATTCTTACTAAGCGGAGATCTGGAAAACATTGCCGGATTATCCAGCAACAAATTCATTATTAAAGATGAATTATCTGGATTAGAATTTCTCATCGATACGGGTGCTGAGGTAAGCATAGTTAGGTCAGACGTGGTGGAAGCAGATTGCCCCACATTTGATTATCAACTATGGGCCGCTAACGGTAGTCCGATAGGAGTCAAAGGGATGAAAGAAATGTCGGTGACGTTAGGCCAGAAATCTTCCTTTAGATGGAATTTTCTAGTAGCCGATGTCAAGGACCATATCATTGGCATAGATTTCTTGACACATTTCAAACTGACATTAGACCCCAAAGCTAGGACTATCGCAGAAGGCGTAGGGTTGTCAACACATACTGAGTCTAACACTTCGGCAGTTAGAACAGTTCTTTTACCGCGTCCAACAGTCGCACATGACATTGCCGATATAAACGAGAAGCACCTAGCAGTGTTTCAACCTTTCAGTGCCAAAAGGATAAGATTGAAGACAGGAGTAGAACACCAAATGCAATTGGTGGCTCCATTGCCTTGTTTACCAAAGGCTCAACCATTGGCACAACACAAGCAACAAGTTGCTTTGTCAGAATTTCACCAATTGCGCGAAGAGGGGATTTGTAGAAGGTCAAATTCGAATTTTGCTTCCCCAATAGTGGTAGTTCCCAAACCTGAACCGGGTCAATGGAGGGTTTGTGGAAATTATCGTCTATTAAACTCAGTGACGAAGGGTGATTCTTATCCTCTCCCTAACCAGAGTACTTTACTCCGAGATATAATGGGATATGAGGTTTATTCAAATTTAGATCTCCAGAAAGCGTACTATCAGATACCAATGGAGGAAAGTTCGATACCACTCACCGCAGTCAGATTTCCAGGAGGGGGATCGCATGAATTTCTTCGAATGCCTTTTGGTTTGAAGAATGCCAGTCAGACATTCCAGCGTTTGGCTGAAGAAATCCTTCAGAATTGTCCATTTGCGAGGGTATATATAGACGACATAATAATTTTTAGTCGCTCACGAAATGAACATCGTACGCATTTGGAAACGGTTTTGACCAGGCTGGAACAATATGGATTAGTGGTCAAACCTAATAAGAGTAATATTGGTTGCTGTTCAATTAAATAACTTAATCATATACTTTCCAAAACGGAATTAAAGCTTTGGAAGATAAGATCCAAGCTATTAAAGACGTTACGGAACCCCGAACCGTGCGCCAGCTGCGAAGGTTCTTGGGTATGACCAGCTATTATCGTCGATTAATTCCAGGTCTAGCCGGAATTCTAGGATCGTTGACACGCCATCTCACTCGTAAAAAGAGCACGATCAAGAAGTCTTGGTCTATAAATTTGACTCCAGATAATCGAGAAATATTCCAGAAGGCCAAGGAAATGCTAAGTGATATAACCAAATTAGCACCTGTATATTGGGAGAAACCTTTCGAGCTAATCACAGATGCCTCAGATGTTGCAATAGGGGCAGTGCTACAGCAAAGGGATCAGGACATAGTAAGACCGATTGGGTTTTATAGCCGTAAGCTTAATGATCGAGAGAAACGTTATGATACGTTTGGCAAAGAGCTTCTAGCAGTGTATGCCGCAGTGCTACACTTCGAGCATTACTTAGATGGTCAAAAGTTTAAGTTATTGACCGATCATAAGCCGTTGATCAGTATACTTGGTAAAACAGCGAGGCTTAATTACTCTCGTAGAGTAAATTCCCAAATAACTCGGTTAGCAGAGTTCGATTTCACTGTGTCTCATATTGCTGGTAAGGAGAATGTGGTAGCCGATGCACTTAGCAGACCGAATGAAGCCGATGTCGAGCTGATATTTCAAGGTCCGTTGAAGAGTTTAGATAATTCTATGCATGATTTAGTTAGTCAAATCGAGGAAGCGCAAGGATCGGATCCCTTTACGTTAGTTTTGTCCAAAAGGCCAGGATATGTTCGTAAGCTCATAAGTGGCAAGTGGTTGTTATGCGAAACGTCTAGAAGTCAACCACGACCATATGTTCCGTTGGAGTTACGGGCCAAGATTATCCAAGTGTTACATGACATGGGTCATCCATCCATTAAAGCCACCATTCGATTGATCAACGACAGATACGTATGGCCGCACATGTCTAAAGACATACGGGTATGGGTAAGAGCCTGTGCCAAGTGTCAAACGTGTAAGGTGTGGAGACATACCAGAACCGAGATAAAGAATATTGGGATACCAATTGGACGGTTCAGACACGTACACATAGACATTGTCGAGATGCCTGAAGTTAATGGAAACAAATACTTGCTGACTATGGTAGATAGATTTAGTCGTCAATTCGAAGTGGCGATTTTAAAAGACATGACAGCGCAAGAAGTCTTGTTCGCGTTTCTACATAATTGGATATCGCGTTATGGTGTTCCGGAAAAGGTCACTAGTGATCGCGGTAGTCAATTTATGTCCGAGCTTTTCGTAAGATCTCTCAACATCATGGGAACCACTGTATTGCATACCAGCGCGTACAACCCACGAGCGAATGGGATGGTAGAAAGACTGCATCGTGAACTGAAAGCTGCATTCAGGTGTACTAGTGGAACAAACTGCATACACGATCTTCCTATAGTACTACTCGCCATGCGCAACAGATAAAGTGCACAAGTAGGTACTTCAATAGTAGAATTGGTATATGGAAAACCATTAAGGCTGCCTGGGGATCTTCAAATATCTACTCCAAGTTGTCTCGATTGGGCTTTTAGTTACTTTGATTTGTTTGTAGGAGCACTTAGAGATGAGATGTGTCGTTTGGCTTCGACCAAGACTAGAAAAGCAAAAACCAAGTGCTATGTGTCCTCTGATCTAAGATCGGCTTCACATGTGTATGTATCTAATGAAAATAGGAAAAATTGCCTGACACCATTTTACAAAGGACCATACAAGGTCAAGAGAATGACTGACAAGAATGTCATCATAAAGATAAATAGCATTGAGGATTGTGTTACGTTGGATCATTGCATTCACCAGTTTATCTGGATAGACGGTATGACTGAATTAACGGATGCGTTGAATGACCATCGTTCTATGGGCGAATCTGATGTGTGCAATCCCACCATACAGACACATAACAAAATGCAGAACTTAGAAGACGCGTTGTCTAATATATCAAAACCTTATTCTACCAGTTCACAACCTGAAACTGTTTGGCTATACCAGATGATACGGAAGAACCAGCGTCAACTGTACTGGGAGGATGACGACTTCAGGGGCGCCATTATGCACAACTCGTTCTGGAAGAGTGCAACGTCAGCCGAAGAATCATGATTACGTCTATTACTAGCCGTCTTTTTTGAGAAGGTGGTGTATGTGGAGAAAGATAATTCCTCCGACAAAATCAAAATGACATTAACTGATAAATTTAAATCACCTTGGCTGATTGATTTGAATTTTATTTAAGAAGAATTTTTTCATTTATTTTCAAGAATTTTCTTTGTTCAAATACTTGACTTTAAATTGTGCGCCGTTTCCAGTTTTCGAACATTACTGTCTTCGATTTGTTGTATCTTCCACGGCCTGCTGCAACTGTTTCATTTTTCTTTATTACAAGTCTTATCGATTTCTACAATATACGCCTGCTAACACTGTCTTATATTTTTTATTGATGCACGCATTTGAGGACGTTCTGGAACAGGTAATTTAATAATTCTGTTTTTCGCGTCTATTTCTTTCCAGATTTTTTGTTCGGGTGTTTTGCATCGTGTAAGGTTTCACATCCCGATTTGCCTAACATTAAGATATGGAAACCAATCTTAAATTTGAGGACGCTAGCAAGTTATCGCAAGAAATGGCCGGTATGAATTTAGCAGATGTGAATGAAAATATAAGCTTATCAGATTCTTCTGATAATTATAGGACTGTACCCGATCTGGCACCTAATTTTGAAAGTGCGCACGTGCAATGTTCCAGAATCAACTGGAATCTTTTTAGAGAATTAAGCTTATCTACTGATTAATAATGTTTTTTATCATGAACAATGACGAATTTGTTTCTTCTGTTACATTGTTATTATCTGATATGTTTAGGGCATCTACATTTACGGATGTTATACCCAAGAGATTCAGTAGGAAGTTATGTAAGCTAAGAATCAAACGAGATAATATAATGAAATGTAGTCTTTTCAATAGTATTAAAAAAATGAGGTTAGAATTGATTGATAAAGAAATTAATTAATCACTGCTGACAATCCGTCAAAGATCAGAGAGAATTATTTTGGCCAAACTGAAGAGCAATCCTAGACTAGGATACAAACTACTCACAGACTACAGTAAATATAAGGAAAACGTAAAGCTTATATTACCTGTGGGTAAAACTGAGTATGAATTTCTCTGTGAATTGGATGAAGTATTTGGCAAATTGTTGTGTAATCCACAGAACGAAAGCAATTTCATTGATCTACCTGATCCTTCGGGAAACCAGGATCTAGGACTTGTTATTGACAGTGATGCATTGATAGAATTAATGTTAAAAATAAAATAAAAAAAAAAAAAAAAGATCACCTTGGTATATCAATTGATAACCTACTTCAATTACCTTTAAATTTTATGAATGCGCTCTGCAATTTTATAAATAGAATTTTGAAGGATGCGAAATTACCAATCGATATATTAACGATAGTAGCTAAACCATTGCCTAAAGTAAGTAATACAAAGTGCGCTCGTGATTATAGATTAATCTCTATTATCCCTTCGTTTTTGAAGATAATAGAACGATTGATACTAGATCATTTAGAACGTATGTTGCCGGCTGATTTTGATATGTGCCAACACGGCTTTACAAAAGACAGGTCGACAACTACTAATATTCTCTCTATGTGGAAACATGTAATTACATTAGATGAGAAAAAGTTAGATGCATTAATTGTATTTATAGATATCTCAAAAGCTTTTGACTCTATATCTCTTGATGCTATTTTGAATGCGATTAATTTATTGAATATTGATCCGAATATTTTTAGATTACTTAGATACTATTTATATAATCGAAGAATGAGTATTCAAGTAAATGATTTTATTTCTAATTCGAAAAGGGTAACATGTGGAGTTCCTCAGGGATCAAGTTTGGGGCCAATTTTATTTAAAATTGTATTTGCACATTTGGAAACTAAAATCCCTAACGGTCGAGTTTGCAAATTCGCTGATGATTTAAAAATAATCTTTCCAATTGATCCAAAAAATGTCGAATTCTCCAAAAATAATGTGACACTAGATTTGTATGATTTAAGTAGATACTTGTTAACACTAGGGCTGAGAATAAACAGTAAAAAGACGAGAGCTTTAAAAATAGGTAACAGAACTGATTTCAATTATGTTTATTTTCATGATGCTGAGATTAATGATGTTTTTGAGATTAAACTTATGCAAGAAATTAAGGATTTAGGCATAACTATTCATTGTACGGCTTCTGCTGAGAGACATATTGAAAGGATAGTAGGCAGTGCCAAGAACAGATGGGCACTAATAAATTGAAATATTTTATCGAGTGAAATAAAATATAAAATGTTTATAATATGGATTAGACCGATATTAGAATATGCTGCCGCTACTTTGAATCCTTTAACAAAGGGTTTGTCTAATAAGATAGAAGCTGTACAAAGAAAAGTTGTGAAACAAATAAGTCTTATCTCCTGCACTATGTATGCCACTAGATTACAGTTTGTATCAGTGCATCGTTTATGGTTTCTGAGGATGTGCTATTGCATAAAAGTTTTCCATTTGAACCAGTGGACTGGTGCCTATATGAATCCAATAAGAAAGAGTAATGAAGTTGGAATATCTCCACCATTGGTGGGGAATGTTGCGAGCAAGCTATTCTCTTTTTAAAAATTTTTCAAAGTTTACAAGCAATTGCCAAAGGGCTTAGAGAAACGCCTCCATCTAAAATGTCTCTTAAATTTTTATCTACCGAACTAGAAAAAGTGTTCAATCCTGCTGATATTTTTAATTTTGATTATGATAATACTTTCTCGTGGTTAAATAAAAGACAAGATTAATTTTTTTCAGCAGCATAACTTCTCAAGATTCTATCTTTAAGTTTTGTACTATTAAAACTGAAACGTTATGCATTACATATCATGTTAATCAACAATACATACAATCAATTATTAGTCATGGTTCCCTTTTTTGCATAATGTTACACTCGAATAATACATTAAATTTTTCTATTTTTGATGATGAATCTATCACTCTTTATAACCGAACTTTCTGATGCTGATAAATTGTACAGTACAACTAATTGCACATATTTATGTGATGTGATATGTTTTTATATTGTACATTTTCTAATTTTATTATTTGATGGAACATGTAAGGTTTGAATCCAAATAAAGATTTTCTATTCTATTCTATTCAAGTCAACCCACCAATGGTGGGAATGTTGCGAGCAAGCTACTCTCTTTTTCAAAAATTTACAAAATTTACAATCAATTGCCAAAGGGGCTTAGAGAAACGCCTCCATCTAAAATGTCTCTTAAATTTTTATCTACCGAACTAGAAAAGTGTTCAATCCTGCTGATATTTTTAATTTTGATTATGATAATACTTTCTCATGGCTAAATAAAAGACAAGATTAATTGTGTTTCAGCAACATAATTTCTCGAGATTCTATCTTCAAATTTTTTTTAGAATAGAATATCTTTATTTGGATTCAAACCACACATATTCCATCAAATAATAAAATTGGAAATTGTACAATATATATTAAAAAAATTATCACATCACAATAATTGTGCAATTAATCTCATGTAGATAGGTATATCTCACTAGTTGTACAATACAATATATCAATATCAGAAAGTTCGACTGAAAAGAATAATATATACATCATCAAATTAGGAACAATTAAGGTATAATTCGAGTGTAACATTATGCAAAAATTGAGAACTATGACTAGCAATCGATTGTAATGTATTGTTCATTAACGTGATGATATAATGCATAACATTTAAATTATAATAATACACAACTTGGAAAAAAAATCTCAAGAAAATCTGTTTCCGATAACAATTATCCTTGTCTTTTATTCAACCATGAGAAAGTATTATCATAATCAAAAATAAAAAATATCAGCAGGATTGCAGACTTTTTCAAGTTCAGTAGATAAAGTTTTAAAAGACATCTTAGATGGAGGCATTTCTCTAAGCCACTTCGGCAATTGGTTATAAATTTTGTAGATTTTCGAGAAAGAGAATAACTTGCTCGCTACATTCCCCACCAAAGGAGGAGATATTGCCAAATGTCCAGATCTAGTTCCAACTTCATGACTCTTTCTTATCGGAGTCATATAGGCACCAGTCCACTGGTTCAAATGGAAAACTTTTATACAATAACACATCCTCCGAAACCACAGAGATTGCAATGACACAAACTGTAATCTAGAGGCGTATATAGTGCAAGAAATAGGACTAATATGTTTCACAACTTTTCTTTGTACAGCTTCTATCTTATTAGACAAACCCTTTTTAATGGATTCCAAGTAGCGACAGCATATTCTAGTACCGGTCTAATCCATATTATATACATTTGAAGTTTTATATCATTTGATAAGATATTTCGATTTATTAGTGCCCATCTTTTCTTGGCACTGCCTACTATACTTTCAATATGTCTCTCAGCAGAAGCTGTACATTGAATAGTTATGCCTAAATCCTTAATTTCTTGCATAAGTTTAATCTCAAACACATCATTAATAACAGCATCATGAAAATAAACATAATGAAAGTTTGTTCTGTTTCCTATTTTTAAAGCTTTCGTCTTTTTATTGTTTATTCTCAGCCCTAGTGTAATCAAATATTTACTCAAATCATAAAAATCTAATGTCACATTATTTTTGGAGAATTCGACATTCTTTGGATCAATTGGGAAGATTATTTTTAAATCATCAGCGAATTTGCAAACTCGACCGTTAAGGATCTTAGTTTCCAAATTTGCAAATACAATTTTAAATAAAATTGGCCCCAAGCTTGATCCCTGTGGAACTCCACTCGTTACTCGTTTCGATTTTGATATCAAATCGTTTACTTGAATACTCATTCGTCGATTATATAGATAGTATTTAAGTAATCTAAAAATATTCGGATCAATATTCAACAAACTAATCGCATTCAAAATAGCATCAAAAGATATAGAGTCAAAAGCTTTTGAGATATCTATAAATACAATTAATGCATCTAACTTATTCTCGTCTAATGTGATTACATGTTTCCACATGGAAAGCATATTAGTAGTTGTCGATCTACCTTTCGTAAAGCCATGTTGACATAAGTCAAAATCAGCCGGTAACATACGTTCTAAATGATCTAGTATCAATCGTTCTATTATCTTCAAAAACGAAGGGATAATAGAGATTAATCTATAATCACTGGCGCACGTTGGCTTACTAACTTTTGGCAACGGCTTAGCTACTATCGTTAATATATCGATTGGTAATTTCCCATTCTTCAAAATTCTATTTATAAAGTTGCAGAGCGCATTCCTAAATGTTAAGGGTAATTGAATCAGATTATCAATCGAAATACCAAGGTGATCTTTTTGTTTTTTTGATTTGATTTTTAACATCAATTTTATCAATTCATCACTGTCAATAACAAGTCCTGGTTCCTGGTCTCCCAAAGGGTCAGATAGTTCTATAAAATTTCTTTCATTCTGTGGATTGCATATCAAATTGCCAAATACTTCCTCCAATTCACAGAGAAATCCATACTCAGTTTTATCCACAGGTAGTATAAGCTTTAACTTTTCCTTGTATTTACTGTAATCTGTGAGGAGTTTAAATCCTAATCTAGGATTACTCTTCATTTTGGCCAAAATAATTCGTTCTGATCTTTGACGAATTATTAGCAGTGATGAATTAATTTCGTTATAAATGGAATCTAACCTCATTTGTTTAATACTATTAATGAGACTACACATTATTATATTATCTCATTTAATTCTTAGTTTACACAATTTCCTATGTTCTCCAGACGTAGCATTCAAAGTAATTACTAAATGCAAAAGCAAAAGGAAGCTAGCCACATACGAAGCCTTATGGATAAATAAATTGCAGCCGGATTTATGTAAGCAGAAGAAGCACGTACAAGCATTGAGCTTGAACTGGATGTGACGCACGCAATTTGATTGGTTTTTATTTTTCACACTCTCTTTGTTCACATATTTCTATCTTGTTTTGCTTTCCAATTTATATATAAAGATATGTTCATGAGTAGATATTTGAGAAGACCATGAGAAAGAAAATTTTCTTATATCTGATAAAATTTCTTTTTGTTTTTGCACATAAGAAGGGTACAATGAATTTTATTAAAGCTCGCATTTCAAAAGAATCTTTCAGAAAACTAGATGAACTAGTGACGTTAAAGTGTAGAGCGCAAAGAACGCAATTGTGGTTAAAACATTATTATCAGTGTATTAAACAATTACGGTTCCCAGGTGATTTGGTACGCAGTTTACGCAAGTCAAAACTACGAGTCAACCGAAGAAATCTTACAAGGTTGGCGTATTCTAAAATTGAACAGTTGAAGGAAGATGAAGCAGTGCTACAGGCAAGAATTGGGTGTGTATTTTGTGTATTAGATGAACTAAGTCTTTTTGTAAGAATGAAATTTTTTATGTTTTTGCCGACAGTTATGATGAAAGATAAAGCAAGAATTTTGAACAAATTGGAAAAACATGTAAAACCTGGAGTTTTGTGTGATTTAATACCGACCGATCTTGATAAGCGTGTGCTTAACTTATCAAAAGTGCCAATCGATCAGCTAACAATGGAGGCACTATCGATGGGCCGAAATTATGGAATACATCCTTCTAATAAATGCGATGTTGATTTTGAGGCAGCATTTGAATTGTTATTTGAACAAACAGCTGACTTGGAGCCTACCAGTATTGATTATAAAAATTGGTTCAAGGCTACACTAGTTGATCAGGCTTCACACTTGAAATCGTCTAAATGTGCAGAGCAGCATGCGTTGACAAAGCAGCATCTAAATGCACTTAGAAATATCAGCAGAAACGCAGACATCAAAATACTACGCACTGATAAAGGAAAGAGCGCAGTTATAATGGATAAATCTGAATACGTACAAAAGATGGAAAACGTGTTAAATGACAATACAAAATTCACACGTCTAGACGATAAATCAGATGAAATAGACAAGGTGGAGCGCAAAGTAATTAATGAAATTAAGATTTTGACAGATGCCGGTTTTATTGATGAGGCCACTGCACAGAAGCTCAAGCCAGTTGGATCATCTACACCAATAATGTACGGATTACCAAAAACACACAAAAGAGGTTGTCCTATGAGGCCAATTTTATCAATGGTAAATTCTCCGTTTCATGCACTAGCTAAATGGCTAGTTCGTTTACTTGAACCATTACGTAAACTACTAGGTAATCATTCGGTTGCCGATTCGTTTGAGTTTGTAAACAAAATTCAAGATATAAATGTTAAAAACAAGATTATGGTATCTTTTGATGTTACGTCTTTGTTTACAAATGTTCCAATTGATGAAACCATTGACATTATAGTCAAAGCGGTAGAACACGATATATTACCATCGCCGGTGCCAGGTCAAACTCTACGCAAGCTTATCTTATTATGCACGAAAGACGTACGATTTCGTTTTAATGGAAACATCTACAAACAGACTGATGGTGTCGCAATGGGAAGCCCCTTATCTCCAGTGTTGGCTGAGATTTTTCTAGGGCACCTAGAAAATACATCATTAAAGAGTGACATAAGTAAATGTGCTCAATATATACGGTACGTGGATGATATATTTCTTGTACTTTAAAACAGGTCGCAATCACGAACATTGCTTCAATGTTTCAACAAAACACATAAGAATATCGGTTTCACGTCAGAGCACGAGAAAGATGACTGTCTGCCTTTCCTAGATGTACTATTAAAGAAAGAAACTAATGTGAAATTAAACAGAACAATTTACCATAAACCAACATGGTCTGCACAGTATTTGCATTACAGCAGTTTTGTACCATTTCAATATAAATTATCAACAGTTCGTGGTTGCTTTTCAAGAATTGACAGGTTGGTTAGTCAAGATTCTAAAGAAAATGAATATAATAAAGCAATTAACGATTTAATGTCTAATGGCTATTCAAGACAATTAATTGAATCAATTACTAAAAGGGGAGTTAACCAGAAACAGACGTACTATGGGCCAGAAAAGAAAACCGTCTACCTAAACATCCCATTTAAAGGGGATGCAGTTTCCCGAATGGCACAAGTGAAGGTTGAAGCAGCATTGACACGCACATTTAATGCAGCCAAACTACGAGTGTTATTTAGGGTAACACACTTGCCTTTACCAGCAATCAAAGAGAAACAGCCGTTAATGTCGATATCAAATATTATTTACCAATATACATGCGCAAGTTGTCGATCAACTTACGTAGGCCGATCGACCAGACGGTTAATTACTCGAATAAGAGAACATTGCAACTTGAACGCCTGTTTTAAATCAAATGGTGAATACACGTCTGCTATTGCGCAACACATCATCAAAACAACGCACGTATGTTCTCCAGACGTAGCATTCAAAGTAATTACTAAATGCAAAAACAAAAGGGAGCTAGCCACATGCGAAGCCTTATGGATAAACAAATTGCAGCCGGATTTATGTAAGCAGAAGAAGCACGTACAAGCATTGAACTTGAACTGGATGGGACGCACGCAATTTTGATTGGTTTCTATTTTCACACTCGCTTTGTTCACATATTTCTATCTTGTTTTGCTTTCCAATTTATAAATAAAGATATGTTCATGAGTAGATATTTGAGAAGACCATGGGAAAGAAAATTTTCTTATATCTGATAAAATTTCTTTTTGTTTTTGCACATAAGAAGGGTACAATGAATTTTATTAAAGCTCGCATTTCAAAAGAATTTCCTATTAATTCGTTTCGTTATAAGATCCGTAATCGTAGATGCCTGAAATAAAATAGATAATAACGATGAAACAGAAGAAACAAATTCATCAGTATTCAAGAAATAAAACTCTCATAATCAATCAGTATGCTTAAAAAGAATTCCAGTTGATTCTGGAACAGTGCACGTGTGCATTTTCAAAACTTAATTTCTGTGTTTTGCCACTCAAGATGTTCCATTGTAAAATAATTTGTTTATGGTCCAATTCTTTGAAATAATTGACAACATCATAACTGTGCAATTTCACCATTTCAATTTCTAAATATACATGATCTAAGCATTGCGAACCTCTAGTTGATTCATTTATAATCTGCTTGAGATCATGGTTAGAAAAAAAATTCGTTATTTCACAGTCCTGTAACTTATTAAGTCACCTACCACTACTTTATAGCCCTGACAGTCAAAGATAGATTGAAAAGAATTGGTAAATGTTTGATCATCAATTAAAGTAGCATATGGCGGTCTGTAAACTGCTATTAAGATATCAGATTATCAAATTGTATAGATAAGAAATCAATGATAGCATTATCATCACTAGTATGTTAAATTATCGCCTTAAATACAGATTTACTATAAATGAGTACTCCTCCACCTCTTTTATCCAGCGATCTGTCCTTTCTGAATAAAGAATATTGAGGAATATCAAATTCATGGTTTTTAATATCCTTGTTAAGCCAGGTTTCAGATAATATTATAAAATCGAAATCGTTACTTATTATAAAATTACACAGTAAAAAGTTCTTATTCTTAATACTTCGAAAGTTAGCATAAAATAGAGTAAATATAGAAAGCGACTTATCTAAACAAGTGTCGAATTTTACTGATTCAACCTTGTTGGCTTCTTTACTATTCTTTTCCCGGGCTTCGTGGCCATGCTTTCTGTCCCCCCTCTGTCGACAACATTTAGTAACGATACATCGTTTTTTGATGTTGCAGTCTCACTCGATTGATTCCGTTTAACAGCTTGATCAGACGTTGGCGGTTTCCGTTCCTGATTGTTCTTTAACTTTTTTTACTTTTGCCAACTTCCGTTGGAGGAACGTTTTGTCCCGTCCAATAAATATGCTGTGAAAACTCAAATTCTCATCGTCAAATTTCGTATTATTAAAACTGAAATGTTATGCATTATATCATCTTGTTAATCAACAATGCATACAATTAATTATTAGTCATGGTTACCTTTTTTCTTACAAACTGTTATACTCGAATTATACCTTAAATTTTCCTAATTTTGATGAAGAATCTATCACTCTTTACAGCTGAACTTTCTGATGCTGATAAATTGTACAGTACAACTAATTGCACATATATATGTGATGTGATATCTTTTTATATTGTACATTTTCTAATTTTATTATTTGATGGAACATGTGTGGTTTGAATCTAAATAAAGATATTCTATTCTATTCTATGGGGTTCTCAGACACTAATAGGTTATGAGCCTCTACACAGTATTTTCTCATCGGCCTACTGTCAGTCTAGAAAACTGTGTTTTGAGTTTCATTAAATTGAAAGGTATCCTATATTTAACTTTGTCTTCATTAATTCAGTCACATTTAGCCTTCCTCCTTACTATTTTGTTTTGTGTACTCCAATTTACTATATTGAATTAATCATAATTCTAAAATATTTTCCAGTTTATTATACTAATAAAATTAAAAATTAATACTTTAAAACACTTCATTCGTTGTAGATTTCATAAACAAATGTTTTTAGAAAATTATTTATATGTAAAATATTTTATATAAAATCAGCGACTATTCAAAGGTAAAAATATATTATTAATTAAATGTTTCAAGATTAGTGTAAATTTTTTACAATTTCTTAACAGAATGTCAATCCGACAATCCAAAAATATTTTTCAAAATCTGGATATAGATTTAACTGAATCTATTGATAATGATTTTTATTCACACACTGAAGTTTCAACGGATGAAAATAGCGAACATTTACGAAGAAAAATGTAAGCTAAAATGCATACAAAATTTTGGTTGTTTTTTGGGTGAAATAGTGACTAGCTATTTATCGATAACTAAAACTTTGGACTGTTAGGTGTCCAGATTGAAAAGTGCCTTCAGAAAAATTGTGTCAATTTTTCGCGATTAAGAATAAATTTCAAATGACTAGGACGAAATTGACTTGAATGAAATCCTGCGAAGAGTCAGGTGTTGAGGCCCCTAACCTATTCGAGTCTGGGAGCTCCATAGATGCCATATTGCTTGAAGTCCTAAAATTTACAGTAGAGTCTGATATGCTTATATTTCCATTCACATCTGCTAGATTCAAATTCGCAATATCCTGCACTAACCTACTTGTCTCCTCAAATTTAATATCGACCTCCATGTCTTTTTAGTTTAACAATTAAATAGACACTTAATGTTAGGCAATCGGAATGCAAAAGTTGTATTGCTATAATTCCCGAACAAATAATCTGGAAGGAGATATACTTGAACAACAGAATGATCAAATTACCTGTTCCAGAACGTCCCTTCTATGTTTGATTCAATATCAGAATAAAAGGCAATTATAGTAGGAATATATTGTTAAGATGTATTCGTGTTATTAGAGAAAAATGTTAAAGATGCAGCAGACCAAAAGATGTTAAGACCAGTCGAGGTGCGAGACACTCGAAAACTGAAAATGGCGCACAATTCAAAGTCAAGTTTAAACAAAGAATGTTCTGGAAAATAAAAAGAAAAAATTCTTTTAAAAAATCCGGCTGATTCCATCCACGTCCATGCTATGCTCCATCAACTCAACCTCCACGACAATGGACTCCATCGACCGATGTCTGCCCACGATCAGCCACCTTTATCATCTTTATTATATATATTTTCGAACTCACTTTTACCTAGAAGCTCTGACAATTCATGGACTTTCTCCAATTGATCTTGTCTAGTCAAATGGAATTTTGTTCCTACTTATTTTTTTTTCTCACCAGATTGAACTATCATTGACGTTTTTATATCTTTTACCTACCAAAAACTCCCCAGTCATCAAATACTTTGCTAGTCACAATTCCACTCACCTCCACATATCCTACCCTTGATTTGTTTTTCAATGGTCGGGCCAGTTGGCCTTTGATGCCAAATAAATGTATTATTATTATTATTATTATTATTATTATTATTATTATTATTATAAATGAACCTGTATGAGTCTGATAAGTTGGTTTGCTATTTCAAATTGATTAAGTTCATGCCTACAATATCTTGAGCTAATTTATCAATCTCCTCGAATTTAAAATTAGCCTCCATGTTGATAGAACTTAAATATATCTCTGGTTAATTTAGTAATTGGTAAAGGAATGTGTACTTCTTACGTAACAATACAGCCGAGTCAATAGCCTGGAAAGAGAATAGACGCGATAAACTCAATTTAATAATATTCATGGACTTTCTCCAATTGATCTTGTCTAGTCAAATGGAATTTTGTTCTTATTTATTTTTCACCAGATTGAACTATCTTGACGTTTTTATAACATTTCCCTTCCCAAACCCCCCTGCCATCAAATACTTTGCTAGTCACAATTCCACTCACCTCCACATATCCTACCCTTGATTTGTTATCTCAATGGTCGGGCCAGTTGGCCTTTGATGCCAAATAAATGTATTATTATTATTATTTATTTGGCAATAAAGGCCAGCAGGCCCGACCATTGGAATAAAAATCAAAGGTAGGATATGTGGAGGTGAATGAAATTGTGACTAGCAAAGTATTTAACAACAGGGGAGGGAGGAGTTGAGGAAGAGAAGTGCTTTTATCATTTTCATAATAGTTCAATCTGGTGAAAAAAGAGATTCCGTTTGACTAGACAGGATCAATTGGAGATCAGTCCATGAGGCGTCCGAACATCAATGCGGGGTAGGCTAGTTTTGGACAGATGAATTTGTATTTGAGATCGAAAATGGTGGCGGACCCGAAGCAGACGTCGACCGACGGTATTCTTTGTCGTGGATATTAAATTTCTGTAGTGTAGTATTGACTAGGATGGAGTCGACTAGATTGAAGCTTGTGTTTCGTGCAGGGTGCACTGGCATCCGTTGAACGGGTTTATGACTGATGGTAGACGAGGGGGAGTCGATTTATTGAATTTCCTGCTTCCCAATATGCTCGATTCAAACCACAATTTCGTAGCAGGATTATATTCTAAAGATTAAGATTTATAAAACTGGTATACAGAAATAAAACGTCAAGTGCAGCTTGTTAGAGTAAGTCACGCCAGAACAGTTACGGAATACCGCAATGTATTTAAACAAGGAATGTTCTAGAAATTAAACGAATGATTTATTTTTTATTCATTTTCGTTTCAATTAGCCACGGCTGTATGAATTTATCAATAAATGGTGCTTTAATTTTATCGGAGGAAATATGTTCCTCTACAACACTGCTGCTTTCATTTGGTTGAGTATACGAATATGTTAAAGTTTGAAGAAAAACCAGCGAAAGAAAGCAATGGTAGAATCTTTTCGTTGTATTCTAATGTGTTTTAGCTATTTAGCTCAAATAGAATGAAACGATTTAATAGCACAATTAGGGACATACAATAGACAATTTTAAGTCGTTAATATTTGGATGACATTTTGTGATGTATATTCTCCAGCGAGGCGCCTATTGTGAAGTAAAAGCCAAAAGAAACTTAGCATCTGGTAATTTATTGAATGGCTAGAGATAGATGTATCGTATAAAAGAGTATTATGGGTCCAGTAGGAAAAATTTTTCGCTTCCAGTCAGCGTTCCCACATAAGAATTTGTTAAAGAAATGCAGGTTAACCGCTTTCTTAAACTCATGCTTGGATTAGAGTTTGGTCTCCGCAGTTTGTGCGCTGAATAAGCTCACGGCTTTGGATAATAGGCAGACTAAAAAAATTTTGAGTTATGATTGGACTGAATTATTTAGTTGAAATTGCATATGACGTATGGATGACTAATATGAGCGATATTTGACAGCGGGAGACAAGTTGAGACTTTATGAGCAGGTGTTCCCGATGGGGGAAGACACGCTTCAGAGATCAGGAAGCGATCGTCTCTATGGAATAGGCGGAGGCTATGGTAAGAAAGCGATAAAATTCTCCGACATAGAAAATGAGGAATAAGGCATAGACATGGAATAGAGTTGCAGCGTAGGGGTTTGTGAATTGAAGCAGATCAAACAGGCCAATTTGAAGAATTTTGACGTAACTTGATTAAGATTTAGGGAGAAGTTCGGTGATATAGAAAAAATGGATGCTTATATGCATGAACAAATCAATTATTTTAATTTCAAAGGCGCAATTTGCGGTCAGAAAAGAAAAGATTTAGTCCCATCCAAGTTACATAAAGCGAGTCTTAAAATTAATTTTAAGACCAATTATGCTAAAGTGATAGTACAGTGAAGATAGTAGCTGAGGAATTGGAAATGAGGAACGGCTGGGCGAGGCTAAGTTATGGAATACTATTACTAAATCATTGGTATATTTAAGCAGCTTGAACTGGTTGACCGTAACCTGAATCTGTGTAAGTGCTAGTTTGAACATTATATGACAAAATAATGAACCATAAGGAAATTCAGATTGAATAAGATCTGTTCTCGAATGAACATTTCCGATTCATACTGTCATGTACCGGTTACGAAAATGAAAACTGATGAGTTTAAGGACACTACCACATATATCATTACTCAATAAGGCGGGTTCAGTCACTCAGAACGAAACTGAATCGAAAGCTTTAAAGATGTTCAAATAGAGGATACTGTATTTATGTCCTCTGTAGATAATAGAATAACAGAGGTTAAGTACACTAGTTAAATTGGTGGAAGACGTACATCCATTCAGAAAGCCATACTGATCGTAAAGAAGATAAAAACTTTCTCTGACTTAATAAATGGATAAATTTTGCTATACATGATCCTGTCGAATAATTTAGTGAAATCAGGGAAGATAGATATTTGGCGGAGAATCTTAAATAAGGAGATCGACGGAAGTCCATTTTTTCGAATAGGTAAGATTGTCGACTTAGGCCACTCCGGTGAAATTAAGGTAATTTGAAGACGTATGTTACAACTTCAGCAATCAGAGTAAAGTGGTACCAACCTAGGGGAGCAGTAATGCCGACAGAGACACCATATTGACCAAATTGGTGTTTAGGTTTAATGTCTGTAAGTTCTTGAACGATCATGGCAGAGAAACGTTGAGACAATGCATATTCTCGGTGTCTATGTCATCGAACTTCTCAGTGAATGGTGTTGATATAGAAAAAGAATTTATAAGAAAGCTCAGATAGTTATCAGCAAAGCTGGAGTCGTCCGATCCTGTGAAATTGAGCTCCAGAAATGTCATCAATTATTGAGAGATTCTGCGGCCGATTGGTAATGCAGACAAATAGGCTTTGATCTAGAATCACTAGATGAAATGACCAGACGTATGCAGCTTATCCATCTCCTCGGCCAGCAGCTCTGTTGCTTCAAATATGAATATCCGTTGATGAGGAAAAATTCATCACAATGAGTGGTAGGAGATAGCTAAGTTTTAAAAAGATGGCACATGCCCAACTCGCTTAGAGTAATAGATGCTCGCAGCTTATTGATTCTCGGTCTGTGATCTGCAGTTGATAAGGATCGCCTAAATAGATCCCTGGGAAAGATGTTTAGACCGAAAAGGAAACTTGTGCGGGAAACTATCAGTTGCAGGCGAAGCTCAAGCGTAGGCTGATAAGGGTGTTTGTACGATTGTTGATGATATTTGAGTGTTAATCGTTGATCTGGACTTCATTAATTCCTCTATTGTCTGGCAGGTGGGGTAGTTAAGAGATTTGAAAACATGACGACGAAGAGTTTGCAAAGCTTGATCAGCTAGATTGTTGCGACCTCACTGGAGGAGGACTGGTTAGAGTTTACGACGAGACCAGCTTAGATAGTGTGTTTTCACTGTAAGGAGGCGTTGGTAAGGTTAGGATGAGAAAATATTGCAGGGGATAATTCAGAGGCTCACTCAATTACGGGGCTCCTACGTTTAGACAATGCAAGGGCAGGGCGAATCGCCTTGGCTTTGCAGGTGTTGGTTTCTGAACCATCGATTTTATTATGACATTGGCTAAAGCTACAAGCCTCAGAACAGCACTGAAAACAAGAATAGGATGTTTTGGGCTGGCTGGGTGTAGTTTGCGAACACACTATGTGTGCTAGTTGTTAGTGGGAGCCCTTCAAAGCGAATGAGATTCAGCAAGGTAGGAGCTAGAAATAAAGCGTCCCCGAGAATGCCTCAAATTAGCATGTGCCGTGTCTTGAAGTTGTCTCACTCAGGGCAAGTTGTCGATATCTCTGATAGAGAGCTTTCTCCTTTCTCAATTGTCCGCTGTAGAAATGTGCTGCCAAGCTTTAATTTTATTTTGCCGCCTAAATCAAGTGCTTGCGAGAGTTTAGTGATTCGAGCTCATCGTTAGAGCCTTCTGTGAGAGTCTAGCAGAAAAGCACGATACTTGCCGGCAGAAATATCTTTCAGATGATGAAAGTTATCTACCAGTTTCTTAATCATATCAGAATGCAGGTCGTTTTTTAAAAGTAGAGATAGGAAGGACTAAAAATTTGATGGAGTTTGCTGTGATTACGCCAAGCAACTTTTCTTGCAACAACATGGCACAAGACGTGTGGCTGTAAAGTTTAAATATGTAGGCTTCCAGATAGACCCCCAAGCATACTCGTGACATCTGCCAATTTTTATTGAAGTTTAGCAAGACAGGATAGTAGCTTCTGTGTTTGAATATGAACAGTAGATGATGACGGCAGAAACTTGTTCCTGATGAAAGAATGTGTTAAAAATTCGAAGAGATTTGAAAGTCAAAGGTTTGTTCAAAAGAAATTGTAGAAAATTCAAGTATTGAATAAGTCCACGTATCAGAAGAGAATTAAAATATGACGAACAAAATTTAAATTCCAAATGGATGAGACTATAAAGTGGTGAGATCAGACGAGAAATCAAGAAAGTATAGAAAAATTGAAAAGGAAATAGAAAACCGAACCAAAATCTAAATTTTAGACATCCACAGAGTGCTTTGCTAAATATTTTTATAATAAATTTATTTCGAAAAGTAACTTATAATAGTAATTATTTTATTAAAATAATAACAAATAAAATCAATATTTATTACCTTTTATGTTATTTAAGGATTTTTTCAAATTAGTATTATTTTTTAAATTATTATTTCTGTGAAGGATGTTGTCCTATATACACTATTAAAATAGTCAAAGACGCCAAATCTGTACCCATTTGAGTGAAAGAAACAATTTGTGTCTATCGTACTGGTAATGGTTCATCGCGGATGACATTACAGATTGATCAGCGACACTCATCCTACTAACTTTTCCATGTGCACCAGTCTTGCCCTATTTGAGTCTAGCATCCGCCACAGGTTTCCTAATTGGCAAATAGTAAATAATATACCCCTGAATTGTATTCAGATACGCAATCGACCTAGGATCCGATTATATACATGCAAAGCCAAAACAAGCTAAAATACCTGTCTTTCTTGGCTTCCCAATTCCCGCAATAAATGAAGAGGCATATTTTCCGATAGATTGTGTATTAGAAATAACGTTTAGTATGAATTAGATATAACGTCAATTAGGAGTCAGAGAGATAACCTCGCTATCACAAACAAAGACTGTGCACCAGAATAGAAATATAAAAACTGAACGAAAAGTATATAATCGTAAGCATTTAAGCAAAGAATGCTCCAGAAATGATTAAAATAGTTTTAAAATAATTTTAGGATGGATCATTCATGTTTCTCGTGTTGTTCTGATTACGCCAATGCATTTGCTGGTGTGTCTTGATCATATGGCTTCCTTTCCACTAAGAAATTTCAATTTCTGAACTTGCGAGTTTGGTACAACCTCAGAAATTTGGTTATTCAGTGGTTTTACCTCTCGGTGTTTCTTTACATCCTGGTAAATTGTGGAATTTAACGATCCATGGATACCAAACCTCATTGCCAGTTAATTCAACGACTACCTTCGTAGTCATTCCTCGCACATCTGAAGTCATTTAAATTTTCCTCGTCAATTTGTAGAAATGCAGCGCCAATTCAAAATCGGATAACCAATAGCACATTCATCTAAAACTCCTTGTCTTAGTTGGAGAGAGACAGCATCTTATTTCCAAGAAAACATGCAGCCAGCCTAACTGCGCTCCAAATCGATTAAACATTGCTAATTACACTACAAGAAGTCTTTGTACTCGACTCATTCCATTAGTTTACCTACATGCAGAATTCTCATCACAAAGACACTCGAAATGTTACACATAAAATTGCATATCATGCCGCGACATTGCGCCGTACTTTGTAGTAATAGAATAACGAAATAAACTGTCTAATATTATGCCCAGCCTTCCTAGATTCTTAACCACGTACGTGTGTCTATAACCTAAGTCTGATGATCAATCGGTGGTATCATTCACATTGGCGGCCAGAAAGTTCCACTTGAAGAAAGATTTTCTGCCCTAATTTCTCCTACGACTCGTATAGGACTATCATGCGTAAGGCCACAGTTGATACTCAAATTTGGAGCCATATATTTTTATCACATTTGCGAACACTATGGTAATATCCGTTGCTGCTTTCAATCAGAATTGAAAACTTGAACAAATTACGTACGGAAAATTGTACAGTATTGGCTACGGCGACTTCCTTGAAATTTACCACAAGAGCAATCTCACCACCTGCCGGATACTTACGTATTCCTAGGGCGTATTACAGTGCTAGTTTTCGAATTCCGCGAATACTTTAATTCACCCTTCCATGGAACACACTGGAGCCTGAATAATAAGTAATCCTACCTTGGCTACCTCAAGTGATTTGGTTATGTGTGACATGAATGCTCAAGTTGGGCTCTTAAATAAGACAGAATTTCATTTAGGCGGATGATACACCTTAAACTCGACGCGCAGCGATAATGTTCAATGGCTTTTGGATAGCTGCGCAGAACATACATTATATATAAGTAGTACAGACTTCCAATTTATTGTAAGACTTAGCGCCAAATGGCGTATTCTAGCTCCCGAACAACGGTCGACTCAAATAGATCATGTAGCAATTATTTATAGATGACGTAGTTGAATCCATGATCGTCGTTATTTTTGAAACATTTTGACTCGGACTATGCACTTATCCGTTGTAGATTTGCACTAAAAGTTTTCGAGAAAATAAATAAGAATAAACCACAAATAGATGTAAGAAAACTCCAACAAACGTCCTTACGACAAAAATATGAAGATATTCTAAAGTCAAAGCTAACTGGTCTTGATGGCGAAAAGTTCAGTTTATTTTGGACCAAGATAATTTCCACTATGCAAAATGGAAGTACTACTGTATGTAGCATCGCAGGCCCCCGTAGAAATAATCATAGGTTCTCTGTAAAATCTATGGAGATATTCAAAGCAAGACGCCAAATTCCACCTAGCTCGGCTCATATTAATACTCGTCGCAATGTAAGACGCGAACTAAAGCGCAGTCTAAAAGTTGATGTCGAACCATTTATGTCCAGAAAGGCTGAAAAAATGGAAGAAGCGTTCGCGTCAGGTAATAGTCGCTGTTTGCTTCAACTTATTCGCGGAAAAGGTCCGAGAAAATTATAAGTTAGAGAAACTATAAAGGAAAGTAACAAAATTTCAGAAGCAATAAGATAAGTCGTCTTGATAGGTGGGCTGAACACTTGAACGATCAATTTTCTTTGGCACTTGTGTCAGTTAGGATTCCTAAAGTCATGCCTTTTTCAACAGTGTGGAATGTTAGTCACGAAAGATCACCAGAGTTAGAAATACGGGATGCAATCCTACCTTTAAACATTGTTAAGTCGCGGGCCCCTATAGTTTTCGTCCGAGTCTATTTAGGGATGGTCGCGATATAATTTCGGGAGCGTTGACTAACCTTTTTCGTATTATATGGAATGAGAAAATCATAACACTCGGTGGATCAAAATGCTTTATTCGATATTGTGTCTAAATATGGTGTGTCCAAAATATTTGTTTATATTAAACGTGCTCTCTATAGAAACACTACTGACGGCGTTAGGGTCTACAACGAAGTAACGCACAATTTTACAACCAGCTGTGGTGTTCGTTAAGACTGGCTACATTCCCTCATTCTGCTTAATTTTGAAATCGATGCTGCTATGAAAATCACTCTTCCACACATTCAGGATGCAGGTGTTGAGGTTTCCCCGGGCGGTAAACTAGTCGATCTTTACTATGCAGACGATATCGTACTATTATACGACAATCAAGATTCTGCTCAAGCTACCTTGAATAGATTAGCAGACATTATTCGATCTTTCGGTATGAAATTCGCTCCCACTGAATGTAAGAGATACTTTTACGTGCAACTTTTACTCCAACTCTGCGTTTATAGTGTGGAAATTGAGATATTTGACAAGTTTGTATACTTTGGAAGTTCTATCAATGACTCAGTAAATATGTCTGACGAGGTGAGTATGAGAATTGCGAAATCTAGAGTAGCTTTCTCGAACCTTCGTAATTTATGGAGAAACGCGAATATTTCACTCTGCCTTAATGATCGTGCTTACAATGCATCCTTACGCGCAATTTATTGATTTGAGGTTGGTTTGTTTGGTGCGTTAACGATGGTACAGCATTTAGTGACATGGATATAGTTGAGACAGTAGAATATGATGGTGGTTTGTGGTCGTTCTTGGTAGGTTGTTTCATGATTTGAAGTAAGTGTATGGGATGGCAGGACACTCTGTATGGGATGGATATCATATTTCTTCGTTAGAAACCCTGCGCGATATGACATAAAATCGTGCTCAGTGGCGATCTTGTTGCAGATTTCTATTAGAATCATCTTCGAAATATTTCTTTCTAAGTATCGCAGAGTTAGCTGCGAGGTTTGGTTTTGGTTATGACGTGGTGCAGCAAATTGCTGATTTTGCTTTGCCTTAATGCTCTTTTGGCCATAATGGTGCTGTGTAGAGATTTAGTTTGCCACACGTCTGTGCGTTATCCAGATAAATATACTCATAGTAACTAGATATTCAATCTCGTAAATCTCATTAATAAGTTGTGTGCCCAAATTATTATTATTCTTGTCGTTATTTATAAAAATTATCTTGTTTTTTTGCTTTTTGTGGTTATATGACAATGAAACATTAGTTACCATTGGCTTTTGTATGGCTGATGATGATGATTTAACAGCCTGACGAATTTTATAATTTTTAATTGTATGCGCTGCTCCAGCTCATAAGTTAAACAGCTGACATATGTCGCACTGGACATAAATTAAACATGATAGTTGACTTTCAGTAGACGTCCCCATTTGCGAAATCCAGACGCAGTCGCTAGATTTTGTAGAGGCTGGTATCCTATATAAACTATCAAGAACATCGAAGACGCCAGATCGATAACAGTTGGAGTGTATGAAGCACTCTTTTTCTCTTGAACAGGTAATGGTTCATCACAAATGTCGTTTCAGACTGATCTCCGCCCATTTCAATACAAGAAACACTTTCAGAAACAAATTTGCTAAATGGAAAATAGGAAAGATTAAGCTACGTTATAAATCAGGTAACCTGTATGGCTGTGCTTGGACGTAGCAAGAGCCACACAACCCATCCGAAATTTTAAAATGATGTTATTTTTTAAAGGAAATGAAGATAAACCGAAAACTTCCATAATTTATAAAAGATAATTCCAGAAAAAAAGGTGATATGTTTAAAAACATAAACACCGTTTAGGAAACCAGCGATAACTTCAAATGTCCAAAAATAAAAATTGATTAAGTTTTATATGAGGACTTATTATTCTTCACGCTATATGGCCCGTAGCCATGGAAATTCCGGCTTGACGACCGGAGGGCTCAAGCTAGTCAACCCGGGATTGGTAGCATGAACCTTGCCGGGCCATAAAGGGATGCAGTCATCATCCCGTTTCATGTGAAGCCTCGAGTTTGGTCTAACTGCACTGTAACTTTTTGTTAAATGTGTAGTGACGGAATGAGAGCAAGCGTATGCCCTCATTTAGATTGCCCAGTAGAGCTCTGTTCTCTCATCCAGCACCAAATTGGCGTAAGAATCAAGGTGGACAGAGTTTTACATGGCAGAAACAATTGAATTCACTTACATCCAAATTGGGTAGTATAGGATCCACTCGTCTGCCAGGATGAGATCCTCGTGCGCATCATAGTTCTTGGTTAGAAACCCTCAGCGATATGGCATCGAATCGAGCTCAGTGGTGATCTTGTTGCTGATGTCTAGTAGAATCATCTTCGTAACTTTCTTTTCTTAGTAGAGCAAAGTTAGCTGCGAGGTTTGGTTCGTTTATGACCTGATAAAGTGACATCCGCAGGGAAGTTGTATTGCTGATGTCGCCTTGCCCGAATGCTAATTTGGCCATAATGGTGTTGTGGAGAGGTTTAGTTTGCCTCATTTCTGTGAGTTATCTTGATAAATTTACTCATAATAGCAAGGTTTTCCTTCTCTCTCTACCCCTCTCCCTCTCTCGTAAATCTCAATAATAATTTATCTAAATTCACTTATATACTTTTTTTAATCCTTATGGTTATATGGCAGTGAAACATTAGTCACTTGACTTTTGTGTGGCTGGACATGATAATGATGATGATGATGATGATGATGATGATGATGATGATGATGATGATGATGACACTATATACCTTATCGAAAACCTCTGTGATACCATCCTCGTAGCCATCAAAATATAAGAACACGCTAGGTCTATCGTACTTGACATGGTCCAATGCAAATGACATAACAGACTGGTAAGCTAAACCTCTCCTACTATCTTATTTACGTGTACTATCCTCGCCGTATTTGAGACTGGTATCCATGTGAATAAAATAGACAAATGTTTCCAAAGATGGCTTAATTGGTATATCGGAAAGGATATGCGCCTGAATAGTATGCAGATCAGAAATCGACCTTGATTACTATTATACATCTGTATAAAACAAAACTAACAGAAATACTTATCTTCCTGGACTTCCAAATTCCAGCATCGAACGAAAAACATATGTTTTTTAAAAAAAATGAAAATAGGTGTCGTGAAATAAACGTGTAATACCATTCCGACTTGATTGAAGCTAGGACCCCAAGAATTATCCTTTCTATCACGAACAAAGATCGCACATTAGATAATAAATACTAAAACTGAAAATTAGCATCTAAGATTATAGAAATACTCTAAAGCATTTGAACAAAAATTGATCCAGAAATTATGTGAATATTCCAAAACTAATTTCTTCCATGCATAATTTGTATAAAGAACCAGTTTAAAATCCAAGCATAAAAATAAACTGTTAGTTTATTATATGCGGAGTTATCGACATCTACATTAGTTAAACCATGAAATTAATATGATTTATGTTATGTAGAGACCCGTGTTCATATTAGGATGTTTTTGAATTAGTATAAAACGAGTACCTCCTTGACGTTAAGGTGGTTTATAATTTTTACTGATAAAGTACTGACCAGGCATAACAAAATAGGACTGACTCATTGACGATTATATCCCCAAATCGTCAAATAAACCACCTAGCCTAATTTTTGCTAATTTGTGGAATGCAACATTCAATAGATACACAATCCTTTACTCCATCTAATTCGATTACGATATACTTATCTGACATCCGTTTGAACTTGAAATCTCCCTTGTTGAATGGAGTCAAGCAGTTCTTCCTATTTCCATTTGCTATGCATACATGCAGTGCCAATTTCAAATCGGATAGCGCCTATCACTTGGTCTTAAGCTTTCTTGTCTTAGTGGGTGCTAGAAGACACATCTTAACTGTAAGTGCTTCGACGAACTAATCTACAGGATTAGAAGACTAATAAAAAAACGGCAGATATTGTCTGGATTGACTTTTAGAAATCACACACAACAACCACTTATCTTTCACAAGCCTGTGATTTTATTTTAGTCTCTTAACAAATAAAACCGGAGAGGGATCCATCCTTTGCGCTTGCATTAATTTCTGGACTAAGCTTTTTGTTGAATTACATGGGCCATTTACCGGTCCATGGCATATCATCTCGATGTACGTCTTCTTTGTTCTGCTACACGTATCTACGACTATGTTATGTTCTTCAGAAATATGAGAGACGGTAAATACAAATTCTACAAATGGTAAGAAGTTAGAGCTCACTCTACGCGTGTAATTTAGCCTCACGGTTTCGACAAGGAACCTTGTCAATTGTGTATGTTCCATCACCATTTTGAAATGATAACCATTCAAGTAGTGCTCCAAATGCAGAACTGCGCATATACTGCTAAGAGCTCTTTATTAAGAGAATTGTACCTTCTTTCGTGGTCTTGGAACCTCCGACTGCTAGAGTTCTTGTTATTGTCTCTCTACTGTAGTAATGCCAAAATTTCAACTTTTGAAACATCCGTGTCTAGCTCAACGGACTGACCAAGTTTCCTCGTGCTAGAGTAAGGATTTTGCTTAGCATTTTCTATGGCGTTTCTCCTAGTGTTCCTGGCTTAAGTTGATAGACCAGGACGTTTTAATTATACTCTTCTCTTGAACAAGACGGTGTGTCAAGGAACCAAAATTTACTTTTGGAACCGGTATTAAGAAACGCTAATAACTGATTGCCCCTAAGAACCTACGTGAGTATAGTATTCTCTACTGCTCCGTAACTTCTTTAATTGCTCAGACCTTTTATTTCAACAGCTAAATTTATTCAATACTGTTTGTTGCGAAGAGCCAATATATATGCAAGTATGTATTAGGTGTTGCGAACCTAGAAACAAATTAGTTCAGTTGTGACCAGAAGGATAAACCAAAGGCAGCATGAACGGAAAGTATAATCTCATGCACATTCGTTTCGTGCTTACTAGCTAAATTTATTCTTTGGAAGTCATATGTTCAAGTTATTTTATCGATGGGGTTCAATCACAGATCAATTTGGTTTCAGCCTGGTCAAAACCGTCTCTAAATATTATCTGTGTTTCTTACGAGATATGTTACAAATAAAGATGTAGCCTATATATACCCTTGCAAATGGACGATCTTAGAGGATTTCCTCAGCCATATACTGGAATGTTTCCGTCTTGCATTTTTAAGCCAGAAAAGCATGCGAAGAACTTAATGCGATCCCATGGAAATCTAGATATTGCTGAGTTGTACGGTAACATCCCCCAAAGCTATTTGATAATAAAACTTCTAGAGATTTTGACGTTCTGTACACCTCATATCCTATGATATCTCACAGTAAGGTGTTTTAATTTGGTAGTAGATACGAGTCCCATTGGATAACCGTTTGTGTTTGTCGATAGTTTCCACAAACCCTGCATTGTACCGGTTCAGGTTGGGGAACTATCACTATCAGGACTACAAAATTGGAATTTCGAACCCTACAAATTTCTACCTTGCAAAATTAATGAAATTCCATGGCAGCAATCTGTTGTTTGTGTTGTGTCAGTAGTTGAGATTTAGGTAGGAATATGTAACGGTGCTACCAATTTAATTTGATTCTATACTCTTGTCCTCACCTAATTTTGCTTGAACCCAAAAAGGTTGTTTCTCAATTAAATTAACAAAGTCGTCTTCGACATCGCATCGGGGTGGGAAAATTTTGGTTTTTTTTATCTCTCTCGTTATTATTTCAATAGTTCGGGTCTTGAGATCTAAAGTCAGATTTAATTGGATTAGAAAACTCTTTCCATCTCCCTCCTACAATACAGTTCCATTTGAAGGTGAATTTCTGCCTATATATCATCGATAACTGCTTTATCCCTTTAACTATTATAGGACTTCAAATGGTGACTAAAATTTTTCAACCAAATGTAGAGTAATCTATTTCTGCTTCATCTGATCGAATCATGCTATTCTATGTGCCGTGTCGGCAAGAAATTCAAGTCCATTCAACTCGTCCCGAATCACGAATTTGTCATTGCTAAGTCAAGGAATTATGCTCAAGATCTCCAGTTAAACACAATTTGACCGTCTTGAACACACCGACCTTGACTATATTGAGTACTACAGTTTATCCGTTATAACAAAATCATGGAGCATTTCCGACACAATCTCCCTACTTCTTCTACTAGCGGTGTTTCATAAAGTTTCTAAGCGCGTTATTACTTCTTACCGGCATTGTGTTGTCTTTCCATTTGAGCCCACGGTAACGTTGGTGGAAGCAAAAATTCACTTGGTACTTTGCACTTTGCCCATATTTACGGTGTTCCATACACCATTATCATGACACATTCACAATCTCGTATGGAAAAATTACATCACGCGTGAAATCCTTATTCCAAACACGAGGTTGTGACCTACTTCGAGCTATGCCTTGAGCCTTAGGCTTGATAATCAACACTGCGTCTTGTAGATTTCTAGCATTTGGCTCTTAGATAAGAAACTTCAATGTGTTGTTCTCGCTCTGCTGCAGCATAAACAAATCTGAACTAACTATGTGTAATTTAGCTTCTCGCTGTTTGCGCCCTCCGTTAAACCCTTTGAATAACTTCGACCAATCAAAGTCTATAGTTTCAAATAACTATAAAGTGGCCCTTAATCGGGCTGGTACCTCTGCTACAAATACTGCATGAACAGGTTCGTGATAAATATCAAACGCGCTGACTTGGCGCCCAATCGTTCATAAAGCTCGGATGGAAGTTTACTCAACATATTTTCCTTGCGCAATAGGCCAGTGGCCTGTCCTGTTCTACCAGACTATTGTTAATGATATAGCAAGGAACTCCGTGCCGTCAAAGCCGCTTCTATTTGAGTATCAAAGTACTGACCGGACCTGATGTGATAGGCATGATCTATTGAGAATGACACCCTCAACTCGTCAGCTGAACCAACTAGACTAATTTGTGTTAAGCCTTCGGTAATCCCCTAATGTCCCGCGATTTGAATCCAGTATCTGTGCAATGCTCAAGTCAAAACTTAAATTTTTGTACTATTGGCATCGCATATGCATTTTCAAGATAATGATGCTCAATCTTTAAATCATCGTGTCTACGAATCGATCCTGCAAGCAGATACCAATTAAATTAACTTATTTTATTAGAGTTTATTGACAAACAATAGAGAACTGCCAAACCCAAATTGTAAAGTATAATTTTACTGGAATTTCAGTCGTCAGCCCCGGCTGCAAGTAAATGCCCTGCGACGTTACAAGAAGAAGAAAAGATAGGATTTGTCCGAGAACAGTCACTGTGAGTGGTTCCTAACAGGGCCTGAAAAGCGTTCAACGGAAAATGCCGTGAAAGTTAAGTAGTGTTGCAGTGTCTAGAAGTACTTCGATACACTTGCTGTATGAACCGATTGGTTGACTGGTGCTTCTGCGCGTGGATGCCTCGGAGTAAGTAGAGTTTTTGAAACCGGATAGTTGAGTTTCTTTCGATGTCTCAGCATTGTCTGATCGAAGATCTGCGGCGACAATGTGGGGGCTGGCATACGTAGAAATCCGATTAATGCATGACCGATTACGTATGACTAGTTGTGCAGCAACAAGAAGATTGGCGTATCTGAAGTCTAAGCGACGAGATGACGCAGCGTGGTAAACGCAAGTCAAGAAATCGACTCAGGTAGACAGTCAAGTGGAGAGATCGGCAGCGATCCCACGTAGCAAGCAAAGTAGAAGTGTCAAGTGTGTGTCGTGGAAATTTCATTGTGCTTATATATATGTTCAGTCGCACGCCATTGGTAAACGGCAATTTTTCTTGTCCTGATTGGTACAGCGTATTGAAATTTGAATTCCAATTTGGCGATATTTCGGCGAATTAATCTGAGCCGTTACAGAATATTAGAAACTGTTAATACAAAAAATATTATAAAGAGATGCATTCAAAGTGCAAATTGGCAGCTTGACTTGAACAATAACGCAGCTACGCGCCAAACCGAGATAACTGAATCTGAGCATGGTTTACCAATAATAGCTTGAAATGAATTTAAGCAAAGAATGCTCCAAAAATAATTAAAAATATTTTTTACGCATATTTGTTCTAGTCAGTCTTGTTGATTTATAGTTATCGGGAAAAAATCTAGTTCCACACTATTATGAATCAATAACTTCCTACACTCCAGTGGCGAGTCTATCTTAGTAATAAAATACCGAAGAGGCTGGGTGCAATGGTAATGTTTCACAGATAATGGCATCTAAAACTGGCCATCAGAGTCACATAGACTGACACATGTTAACTCTTTGATCACACATTTGACGACTACCTCCTCAAAAATTGGCAGAAGTCAAAATTTTCATGGATTACCTTTAGTATGACGGTGGAAAAGTATTCTCAGATTGAAGCTGCGCAATCCTCAATTGATTTACACAGATTGAAATTTGCTTAACTATCTACCGCGGCCTCGCCGATGAAAAATGAATATTTACTCACAGATTGAATATATGATTACTATTATGCGTTCAACAAATAAAAAAAGCAATGTTAGAAAATTTCAAGTTCAAAACATGACACTTCGGTGCGTAAAGGATTAAAAATGGCAGCCGGACCAATAAAAAGACGCTAAATACACAAAACTGAAAACTTAGAATGCAATGTCTGATAAGAATTTAAACAAAGATTGCTACAAAAAGGGCTACAATAACTTTTTTACACACAGTATACGTTTTAGTAAACCATCAGTAATTCAAATATATACACAAATTCTTTAAATTATTTAGTATATACACGAATTCTTTAAATTGAGCTTAAAATCTTTCTGCAGGTTTTGCCAAATATACAAAAAGTATGAAATTAAGCACTTATTGATTGCGCGGGTGGTGATAACAATTCTTTAAATCAAGTTTGCTAGCATGAAATATACACCAATTCGATTGTATCTACCCAATCCAACAACATAGAACAACTAACGTCCGTCGTTGGCGCTGACACGTTTCAACCTCCCATGATCATCAACAGTGAAGGACGGCAAACCGACTAGTGAGGATCAAACCTCGTTGCATATAGATAGATATGTGGCTCTCACCTCTATTAGTCTCGCAAAAATTGTATTCGACCAGAAATGTCGGCTGCACAATTTCTATGCAGTCACGAGAATTAACTATCTGCAGATTTTGCCACACATATTTAAGTTATACAATTAAACAAGCATTGATCGTGCAGATGGTGATAACAGTTCTTTAAATCAAGTTTGCGAGTTTGAAATAAACACCATTTCTTTTGTATTTAACCCGTTAAACAGCATCGAAAAACTACCGTACTATCGCGTTTCTACCTTCCTTGGTCGACATCAGAGCACAATGGCAAAATGAGTAGTGTGGATCAAAGGGCCTGGCATATTTCAGGAAAGGAAATTCGGACATGCGGTTCGCATCTCCAGTGTTCTTGCTTTCATTGCACTTGACTGAATATTTGGGCAGCACAATTTCTCTACAGTCACGAACATGAAAGTTTTGTAACTTCTGTCGCATGCACGTAAGTTCTAGAATTAAACTACTATGGAATTGGCGGTTCGTGATAACAAGTATTTAAATCAAGTTTGCTAGTTAGAAATAAACACCAATCCTATTGTCTATAATAAGTCTCAAAACATAGGTGGACAACCGTCAGTCACATTTATTGTCGCGTTTCTACTTTCAATGATCATAAACAGTGTAAGATGAAAAACTGACTAGCGAGGATTAAACAACAATGCATATTTAAGGTGAGCCATACTTGATATGCGGCTGTCAACTCTAGTAAACTTTCACTAACTGTATTTAACTGCAACTGTCGGCCGCATTATCTTTATGCTGTCATGAACACAAAAGGTTTGCTGATTTCACGAGACATACTAAAGTTAACAAATTAAACAGTCATTGATTTCGCAGTTGGTGCTAAAAATTCTTGAAATAAAGTTTGCTAACTTGATATAAAATCCAACCCATTTGTATTTAGCCGGTCGTATGAGATAGGTAAACCACCGTCTGTCTCATTTATTAATGATCTGGTGCATGGCTGCTTCGTTGTACAGAATCGTCTGTCAGGTTACTCTTTAGACGCACCGTAATGTCATATCTTGTGCTTTTTATTTCAACCATTTACTTCTTGATTGTTAAACGCGTAATATTATTTTTATACCTTAATTTACGTTTATTATTTATTCGTGATGTGGATGCGTAGGGAAACAGGTTACCTCATTTTGATCTACCGCAGTGCCTAGTCATTAAATAGATCAATAAGGTTCATTGTACCCTTCATGTCTGCAAAAACAAAAAGAAATTTTATCAGATATAAGAAATATTTCTTTCGCATTGTCTTCTCAAATATCTACTAATGAACATATCTTTATACATAAATTGGAAAGCAAAACAAGATAGAAATATGTGAACATAGAGAGAGTGTGAAAAACAGAAACCAATCAAATTGCGTGCGTCATATCCAGTTCAAGTTCAATGCTTGTACGTGCTTCTTCTGCTTGCATAAATCCGGCTGCAATTTGTTTATCCATAAGGCTTCGTATGTGGCTAGCTCCCTTATGGATAATCAAATTGCAGCCGGATTTATGTAAGCAGAAGAAGCACGTACATTGAGCTTGAACTGGATGTGACGGACAATTTGATTGTTTCTGTTTTTCACACTCTCTATGTTCACATCTTCCATCTTGTTTTGCTTTCCAATTTATATATAAAGATATGTTCATTAGTAGATATTTGAGAAGACAATGCGAAAGAAAGTTTCTTATATCTGATAAAATTTCTTTTTGTTTTTGCACACAGAAAGGGTACAATGAATTTTATTAAAGCTCGCATTTCAAAAGATCAATAGGGGATTGCGCGGCATAATCCTGCGAAGAAATTTTTAGTGCCATATTTAAATGCATTATTAAACTTTTGAAGTTTAAATATCATGGATGTCAGTATTGAGGGGGAAATCATTAAGGGTGTGATCAAATGATTAACAGGTGCCCGTATATCGGATACTACTGGCTATCTTAAGATTCCAACCCGTATGGAACATAGCTATGGGATTAGCCTGCTCGTTAATTTAATACTCAGACAGAAACGCCCTTGGAACGTGGGGGGTTCTTGTTAGACGATAGTGCGGAGGTAGTGTTTTTTCTGATAAAAATAGTTGAACAGGTATTAAAACGTTTGTATTACCACTTGTTGAATGCCTCAAAATGACTATGGAGTTTATCTGAAAGACAATTTCCATAATTTTAACCTATGGAAAAGGCTTATTTCGTTAGTTGATCGTGTTGTAATTATCTTAGGTAAGTCAGAACTAAATAGCCGTACACTCCAGGTTTTGCATCATTGTCTAATTCGTCAATATACTTATTTTGGCTTTATTCAATGCCGTTGGCAGAATTTCAGAAATCAAATTCTACCGAAAAGACAGATCGTCCAATACGCAGAATTCATATCCGATTCTTGCTCGCAATACCGTAACCTGTTTCAATTGGCCATTTATCGAATACACCTGCCCTTTCCAAATCCCACACATTAACTCGTAGTTTAGACTTGTGTAAAATCCGCGTCAAATTTTCTGTGAAACGTGATTTCTTACAACATTAATTGTACTATTATTGCGACAATAACGTTATTTGCATGCTGCATTTTAACGCTAAGTGTTCATCTTATTTTTTGCACGAGCATTTTTTTTGGAATGCAAACTTTAATAAAATGTATTTTGCTACTTCCAAGACTAAATAAATTCTATCTAACACAAGAACTGTTTCTCACTAACTATCTACTGAAATATCACCAAATCAATACACAACCATGTATAGAAACTAAGTCGAAAACTGAAATTGGCATAGAATTTGAGGTAAGTAAACGACCAATAGATTTTGTGCATAATTTTTGAGTTCCAACTAAATCTTCCAGCTTGCCTTTTCTGCTTGAATAAATCAGATTGCATTTTGTTTATCCACAGCTCTTTATTTAAAACTCAATTCTTTTGCGTTATTCCACTCAATAATTAGCTTCAAGGCGTTATTTGGAGAATATATATGCACGTGAGTTCAACGATGTGTTGCTCAACTGCAAAAGTTTAAACTCAAATATTACCTTATCCTAATTGTTCACCGTCTGGTTGATCGATCTGCATAAACTGATCGAAAGCTTATTTGTGCAAATAATGTTTGAGCTTGCAAAATCTCTTATAGGCATTTATACTATTTATGCTAATATTTATCTAGCAAATTAATGCAAATAATTAAATAAACATTGGTTGCGCGGGCGATGACAAAAATTACTTTAGTCAAGGTTGCGATCTTGATTTAAACATCTGACCCACTATGTAAACATATTTGTCAGTATAAACAAAGTATTGTATAGTGGGGAAAAGGGAATTCATTCAGTAGACAGTTTTACTTCTTATTTGGAACTCGACACGTACTGTCCATAATTTGTCGTGGACAGGGCTCGAACTAGGGAACATCTGCTTTGGAATCTGCTAATTGTTTGTAGTGTGCGGCACGGTGTTTCAGTGGTTTGAGCAACAGATTCCAAAGCAGACGAGCCCAGGTTCGAGCCCTGTCCGTGGCAAATTCTAGTCAGTGTGTAATGAGTTCCCAATATGGACGAAACCTGTCTATTGTATGAATTGCCTTTTTCCAAACCATGCAAAACGTAGTTTACACTAGCAAATGTTTGTACATAATGGGTCAGGTGTTTAAATCAAGATCGCAACAAAAATTAAAACGTATTTTATCACCGCCCGCACAACCAATGTTCGCTCAATTATGTGTAGTTTGGTGTCTGTTCTAAAACAACAAATTGGACATGGTTAATTGGAACTTTAGAACTAAAAGGATGCATCTTTACTCCAGCTAAGGGAAAGGCTAATCAAGAAACATTACTTAGAATATAAATAAAATTGTATGTAGTGTCTGGTAGGGTGGCTCAGTGGTTTGAGCAACAGGTTCTATAGCAGACGTGCTCCGGGTTCGAGCCCCGTCCGTCGCAAATTCTAAACAGTGCGTGATGAGTTCCCAATATAAACGAAACTGGTCTACTGTATGAATTGCATTTTCCACACTATGCAAAACTTAGTGTATACTGGCAAATTTATGTACATAACTGGTCAGGTGTTTAGATGGAGATCGCAAACTTGATTACAATAATGCAAAAAATGCATGAAAAAAGTGTATTTATATTTAATTTTAATTAAAAAAACAAAAGGGAAAACAAGATGAACAAGACACCATCAGGGAAAAGTTCTTCAACTGCAAGCGTCAACGATTTTGGCAAAACTTTGAACAGTAAATCGGCTGCGAATTCAAAATCGATTCCATTTCGAGAGAATAAAAAACAGAGCAAATCAAGAACATCATCTTTGTCGTCGTCATCCTCTTCTTCTCACTCCTCCCCATCATCAAATGTTTCCCGACGGTATTCTAGGTCTGATTCGAATTCTTCAACTTTAAATAAATCTCCAACGTCTGGTGGCTCTGCAGAATCAGTAGACGCCAGTCCCAACTGTGTTACCGAGTGTTCGTCGAACGCTAGCAGATATAAATCTCGAAATAAGGTGCCCAGAAATTCAATGGAGGAGATCGCTTTCAGAGCAGCCAGTGAAGAGGTACCGGCCGAGGACGACGTTACTGAAATATCGCCAATGTCTTCAGGCGACGAAGATAAATACACACCTCATACGCCACTGAGGACCGGGTCTAGACAATCCACAGTTAATGCATACTACAATGCGTTCGAACCAGTTGCTTTTCCATTCGATCAGGAGAAGCAAGATGTCGAGAACATCATTCAATCCCTGGAAAGATTGAATCGATGGAAGCGTACGCATCATGTTAAGCCACCTTGGCGAGATCCAAACTCTTCTCTTTTACCTAGTGACTATTCAAGCACATTTTCCAAAATAATGGACAGCTATATGAAGGCGAACCACAGTCAGTCTCAAAACAGATTAAAGTTAGTCGAACCTGTGGCAGTTCGTCGGTTGTATCATTCAACTTTAAATCGATACCGGAGGCAACGAACAATAGAAATGGAGAATTGTGTTAGTCAAATTCAATTGATTGTTTTTGCTTAACATTTTGAGTTGAACTAACTGACCTGCAAGAAAAAGACGGATATTACAAGTATGAAACTGGCATGGCGTTATGAGTGGGATTTTATTGTCTGTTAACTAGCCATTTAAAACTGTAATGATGGCTACTTGTTACAAAATTGCTGTAAGAGTTTAAACGAATATTGGTTACGCGGCAAATTCTGGACAGCACGTGATTACTTCTCAATAAGGACAATAGTTAGCTTAGACTGAAAAGAAGGTATGCACAAGATCGCAACCTTAATTAAAATAAACTGTTATCACCACCCGTGCAACCAATGTTCATTTAATTGTATAAATGTTCAATTCATTAGCACTTGTTCTAATAGTGTCGTGTCTGCTCTATAATGACTGATTTTGGATGGTTAGTTGATAATTTATGTCTAAATGGAAGCCATATGGAGGTCTAACTAAGAAACATTAGTTATATTATAACTGCAAATTGTGTTTAGTATGCGGCAGGTTGGCTCAGTGGTTAGAGCAAAAGATTCCGAAACAGATGTGCCCAGGTTCGAGCCCTATCTTCGGAAAATTCTGGACAGTAGATGACGAGTTTTCTTTAAGGGCGAAACCGGTCTACTGGCTGAATTGCCTTTTCCACACTATTCAATTCTTAGTTTAGACTGACATATGTAAGTAGTTAATGGGTCAGGTGCTTATATCAATATCGCAAACTTGATCAAAGTAAGTGACGCAAGAGATTGTATAAATTGAATCCAACTGCTTATCTTGGAAGTGCCTTGTTATGCGGTCTACTACTTTATTTCTATGTCGCACTCGTTAAAGGTTTTCCTATTGGCTATACAATTAAACGTTACAAAAAAATTTTCGGCTATAGATGAAGTGACCTTGGATGCAAAAGTCTAATTTAGTCTTGCTAGAATTTTCTAAAAATTGCGAAACATATTTCTGGAGCAGAGAATATTAATTACAAATTGAACTTCGTTTAAAAATGAATTGTAACCCTTCTAGAAATGTTCTTATTTTGATTATTACGACTTGTATACGAAAACATATGATAAGCACATTTACTTGCTAAATGAATGAATCTCTCAGGCGATCTAAATATTCTACTCTATCTGCGCAAAATCACCAATTTTTGGTAGCTCACGAAGTAAATTTTCTCATTTAATTTATATAATGTGGGTTTAATAGGAAATTTAGCTCGAATAGTAATATTTAGGATTCAACATATAATTCATTGTCAGATTCAACAAAACCTAAGTTCTAACCAGACAGCTTCTGAGCACAAAATTTGCAGACGACATTTAATCTAGATTTATATACAATTACAGAAGTTTTTTGATTTAGCTTTCGTTCCGACTGTTTCAATATCAGTTTTAGTGCTTAAATTTTTAACTACATTTTTACCCCCGTGTTCTATTCCCGATATCGAGTTTTATGTTGTCAGTCGCGAAAATGAAGCGTTTTACTATCCTATTTTTTCCCGAAAATTGATTAATGATTCTTTAACTGACCCTTGTTATACCCAACAAGGTGTTTGTATCTACTGTCTTCAATTATACTCGGATTATTCAGGTTTCCGGTTTTGGAAATATTTTTCTCCAGAACGAACTCTGTGGGTGCGTATGTTGGTACAATATTTGCCGTTGTAATTACCAGTTGTATGGAGATTAGTAATGCTTGCGTTAATCTACATCATATACTTCGGAAATGACTCATCGATGGGACATCATTTCAATACATCAAATTGACAAGCAATCAACAAATGCTTCTTCTGTTTATAAGCAACAGATAGACGACTACCTTAAAATATGAGTCCCGACTGATAGAAAGGGGCTGTCAACTTATGCTCATTTTCTATGTAGTGTAGCTGGTTAAAAAGTATCTTGGTGTCTAATTCTATCACAAGCTTGATATATATATATATATATATATATATATATATATATCATTTTCATTACAGAAAGAACAAACTTATTACAATTAACAAGAGATACACGGCAATGATGTGTGAAATAAGTTATAACTTTTTACCTACACCGAAACACAGACTGTAAATAAAATAACAAAACGCATTATCATGCATATGACCAACAAAGACATGTGGTGATTGACATATTCTATTCAACCCCCAGTTATCACTTCATTATTACTTCGCTGACTTACATTTCCACCTGAAATCCCTAGTGAAATGAGAAAATTGGCTGGCCTCTGCGGGAATGCGCTCGAATGTATCATTAACGAAAGGGTTCATTATTGGAGGAAATGCCTGTATCCGGGTGCACCTGAAGTAGCACTTTGTAGATATATATATGGCATAAGATTCCTTCCTCCACCTGCGCTTATTCATCATAGCGTGCAACACAATTTTCCGTTATTCATTAATTAATGTTTCTTAGTTAGTTTTTTCCTTATTTACAAAAAACATCCCACTCGTTTAGTGGGTAGAGCACCCGATTCTGAAGCATACGTGCCCAGGTTCGAGCTCTATCAGGGGCAAATTATTGACAGTACGTGATGAGTTCCCAATAAGGACGAAACCGGTCTACTGGATGAGTTGTCTACTCCACACTATATAATACTTAGTTCATACTGACAAATGTATGCACATGAGAGTTAGGTGTAACTTTTTTCACCGCCCGTGCAACCAATACTCGTATAAACACAAGGAAAGCTGTGCGTGCCTAGTAACAAACTATTTCAAACAGGACCAAAAGGATATTCTGAAGTGAGCATGAACTGAATGTTTAATGTCTTGTGTATCTGGTTTCGTGGTGACTCGATAGTACGAACTGGCATAAAATTCAGTAACCGTTATATATTTGGTCAACCAACCTTTGGTAGTTGGATGATGCAATTTTTCTATACACGTGTGTATTCTGCCAGTGATGAAATCAAATTAGAAAAATAACTTTCACTATGAGACATCAAATCCACATTATGTTATATATATAACGTGCAATCATGAAGTCTACATAACTTTTGAACTACATTCAAAATGCTACAGTTTCGTGTTCAAAATACTGTTACTCATAAGCTTAAAATAAATATTACTATCAATGTATATTATTTTATTTATTAACAGATTATTTAATATATGAGCAAAGCGATAATTGATTGCACGGGCGGTAAAAAATGTATTTAAATGAAGGACAATTGTTTCATATTCCTCACCCAAATATAAAGTCGTTAAAGGGCGTAATACTGGCTCCTACTGATGAGTCGTCATTAAGCACGAAATGAATGTGCATGAGATTATACTTTCCGTTCATACTGTCTTTGGTTTAACCCTCTGGTCATAATTGAATTAATTTGTTACTAGGTGCATAACACCTGATACATAATTGTAAATATATTAGTTTTCCGCCACAAACAGTATCTAACTGTTACATATTTAATTGAATGCTGTCATGCCTACCGCGAAATGTGATAACTGATATGGATCAAGGCCAGAATGTATGGATTTACTGAAGTAAGAGGTGCTCAGAAATAGTTGTAATTCTCAATTTCTGTGAACATTGATATCCATCATGTTAGAACCATGTACCTTTTCGGTACTATAATGTTGGTATCAGGTACTGACACAATATCCATAGATTTAATATTTTTACAGACTTGGTATATGTATTATATAGAATGAGTTAGCGTGGAAGTCGCATTGTCGTAGACTATATGATGTTAGCTTCGCTATTGCAGATTTACACATTCGTCTAGGAGATTGTACCATTCTATTATCCCACATTCCTCACCCAAATATGCAGTGGTTAAAGGGCGTAATACCGGCTTCTACTGATGAGTCGTCAGTAAGCACGAACAGATTGCGCACAAGAGATTACACCTTCCGTTCATGCTGTATTTGTTTTTCCATTCTTGTCATATTTTAAATAATTTGCTACTGGATGCGCAACATCTTACGCCTAATTATAGTTAAAAACCTTCAATTTGGTTAAAAAAAGCTAAATTCTGATTTTTAGTTGTAATAATAAATTTATAATACATTAAACGGGAGCTAAAAGTCCGTCTAATTCTCGTTGTCTTAACGAAATGGAAATATTGTAATTTTGTTGTCATTTATTTACGAAATAAGTCACAATTAATACAAACCCAAGCAAACTGGCGATTATTCAATGCTTTTTCTTAAAAAAATAAATGCAAAATAAATATATTTATACATAAATATAAAAATAAGTAGATTCATGCATTCATTTATTTCTACCATGACTCAAACTTTCATAAATAAAACGGGCATATACCTATGTGTGATAAATAGACCATTGAGTAACTTATGAATATGTATAACTATTCAATTGGTGAAAAAAACAAAAAAATATTTTATTGACAAATTTACGTGTTTCGACATTAGCTATAAATTGTAACTTGCACGTCAAATTAAAGGTACTTCATTTGCCAGGCCGTCGGATATCTAGTTTACTCACATAGGGCCGGCTCCGCAAAAGTAAATAGGTTTGCCCTCGGTGCCTACGCTTCGCAGGCATATTGGCACATCGATTGGACCAGCTATCCAATTCACTTTCTTCCCTTCATAATGAATAATCACCTCTGTGCACATCGTTCGTTATAACGCTTATGTGATGGTTTATCTGTTGCTCATTTAGATAATCAATCATTGAGCTCTGAAATTGTGGATAAAAATGTCTATGCAACAGCAAATGTATGCATTAAATCAGCCGTCAACTTAGCCGTGTAAATGTTTATCGTATAACGTTTTACCTGCAATGCAGCAAAGTAGGCTGCTGAGTTGGAACTCACGAGGATTGTTAGATCGAACAACTGCAGAAGAAACAGGAAGTCTTGTGTGGTCTCTATTTCCAAGAGTTTGCGTCAGGTTCACTCTGGCACTGAAATTTCTCTATAGACATACGATTTTAATGAATTATTCTATTACTTCAATGCTGACAGGCTTAATTGCCTGAAATTCGGTCAATTTGACTGACACTCTCGGAAGTTATTCTATCGTTAATCTAGACCGAGTATAGTGATCGGTTCATACGATAAGATTAAACAGATATTTTCGAATGCTTCGTGAGGACCGGCCCCTGCTGTGGTTAAACGCACATCACGGCTGTCGGCGGTCAGAGAAGGCTGTCACGTGGCCGTTTGGCCAACAACATCGCCGAAATTACACAATGGCACTGAAAATCACATAGACTGTAGTATTTGCTCCCGTGTACACTACAAAATTAACTAGTCTCTTTACGCACCGTTGAGAGGCTAACCTCATGAATAGATTCTCTGTGTAACGTTAGTGCTAATTCACGTAAAATCTGTTCATGAAATAAATTTATCGCTTTTTAAATTTATTGCTCCTTTGTGTCAGGCTATCGCAAAACGTCTTCAGCAGGTGAAGCCAACACCATCGTTAATTCGCGAGGAGCAGCTAAAACGTCATCTGCTCTACTTCAGTGCGAACACCAGAAAGTCGCACCGCCTGGCTGGTGGGTTTCACAGTTCTCGTAGCTTTGCCTCAAACAGTCATTCTTTGAAGCATTTCACGGATCTACACAAACAGAGTCGGGACAGTCTCGCTTTATCTCGGGCCAACGTTGACGTGCAATTTTCTGGCAATGAAATGGACTTCTATCGTTACATGGCGGGGCAGATGTCGCTTACTGAGATTGCGAATCGTCACAATGAGCGTGTCAAGTCAGCAGATGTCTTTCGAACCACTCCTCTCATGCCCGATACAAGTTTTGGCAAATCGAAAACAGCAGCTCATCCAAGTGAGGCCAGTATTCGACCAACGTCAACTATGTCTACGTTGACAAGTACTCGTGGCAAACATGACTACGAAAATCAAAGTTTTGTAGGTTAAAATAATTGGTAAAGCATAAAATAATGAATGAAATCATGTTGTAAACAATGTCATCATTTAAACAAATATTTGTTGCACGGGTGGTGATAACAATTACTTTAGTGTTTATTGAGATCTTGATATAAGCATCTGTCATACATACACTTGTCAGTATATACTAAGCGTCGTAAAGTCCATCCCCTCCTCAACGTGGTACGACGGTGTCAACCATGTCTCGATGGCCGATCGTACATGGGCTAACGGGGCCATGGCGGTGGTGTCACCAGGGCGTGGTGGATTTCCGACCGGCAATCGGATCTCCAATAAAATACCACATGAGCCCGATGACGGCACCATGACTCGGCGTGTGTTCCCCGCCACAAAAGGGTTCAACTGTCACAGGATTACATTGACTCCTGGACAGTACCCCGAACCTCCGAATGGCGAATGAGCTCTCAACAGCCAACGGCAACCATGCAACTTACTGCTGCCTTGCAGACTGCGCTTGGATGTGCAAAGGCTAGAGGTGCGTCCTCGATCAAAAAGCCGAGTTGTGAGGGGACACCACTTGTACCAAATTCCCAAGAAACTCCATGAAATCAATGGAGCCGGCTTATCCTCCAAAAGGAGTCAGCCGCAGTAAAGTAGTAAGTAAGTAGTATATACTAAGCGTTGTATAGTGTAGAAATGGCTATTCATCCAGGAGACCGGTTTCGTCATTAGTGGAAACTCATTACGTGGCAAATTCTGGCCAGTATGGACGAAACCGGTCTACTGGATGTATTGACTTTCTTCATTATACAATACCTTGTTTATACTGACAAATGTATGTACATATTGGGTCAGGTGTTTATATCATGATCGCAATCTTAATTAAAAGTAGTGACATCAATTCAAAAAATAATTCATTATCAATTTACAATCAATTTACAATAGAACCATGAAAAATATTTATTTATGAATTTATGACTGAGCACTACCCATTTTTTACTCAAATGTATACTTAAAAACAAATAATTTATTGACTACCAGTTCTATTACCCCTAAAGAATTGTACATGGAAACCGAGTTTTGCTAATTCCAAGAACATTTAATCGTCAAGATTATTGAAACAGCATCTGCTTGATGCTGCCAGCACACAGTGAGAATAAATAAAGGTACACGCGATTAAACAAATTTCTGGAACCACAAACGTATCAGACAATACGAACATTGACAGCCAATACTCGACATGAAGACTAAAGAAAAGCAGAAATTGTGATTAATAATATTTTAAAAATACTATATAATGGCGAGTTCCAGCTCTAGGTTGAAAGCGATGCTCACCAAAATCCACCTGAAGGAAAACATAGCGGTAAATAAGACGTCATATAGCATAAAATTGTGTATCGTGCTGTAAGAGATCAATTGAACGACTCTGAACGAAATAGTTTAGGATTTTGTCTGAAACCAAATCTCTTCTAGCTAGTATTTAGGAATGCCAGGCAAGAAAGAAACTGGTCCATTTGATAAGTTGAATTTGCTAATTTGTGTATTTTGTTCTTTACATTGACAATATAATTGAATAAATCATTGACTAAATAACTAAATAAATATTTTCATGTATATATACACACATACACATAATGGTAGTCTATCTAGGAAAATTGCATAACTTCAATATTAAGAGAGTATTCTTATAAGTTTAATGTCATTGAGAACGGATTTGTCTAGATTAACTATAGACGTGCAATAATTATAAAACTATTGTATAAGGAGGGAGTTTAGGCATACTAAACTTACCTTTTAGAAGTCGTTTCCAGAAAACACGTGTATGCCCCAAGAATTTTTGGACAAAAACGAAGTCGAAAAAATGAAGTTCCTGAACCTCAATTCTCAGATTAATGCCATACAAAAATTCACTAAACAGGGTCGAAGTACTTACATAAAATTCCTTTTTAACAAATTTATAATCCTGTCATTTCGATGAGCACTAACTTGAGCCCTAAAGAGAGCATCATAAATCCAACTGTAATCGAACGTAGAAAAATAAAATAATTTGCTAATTAAATGCGTGAATGAACGTATGTCGCGTTTAGTGGCCACTCATTATTTCGGTTAGTCGCCTAAAGAAAAATACATTGGTAAATCAAAAATGCACCCGAAATTATATTGTTCGTTCAAATCTATTAAATAAATAGAGGTAATTTTATATATTTAAAAAAAATAAACTGGAACCCAATTTAAGCTGACGCCCATTTCTCTCGGTTATCATTTTTATTGACGTGTGTTACTAAACTCAATTTAGTAGAATCAAGGAGAGTGTATCAACCTAGCTAAAGCTTGTATTGCTTGTGTTTATTAAACAATTTAAAAGGACTGTACTCAGTGTTTCATATTTTACTATGCGAAACTTGGAATGAAATAGCAAAATCTTTTTGAAATACTTGTGCCCATATAGGTGTATTACATTCTGATGTTATGCTAGATTATCACTATAATCATAATGCGTTTAAAATATGGATCACGGTGTATATTTAGTGACACTAATGAGGAATGACTGGTTGGTATTAATGGAGCTAAAACAACGCTAAAACAACCGCAACTAGAGATTGTTATAGCTATTTTATCTATACCATGTTTAATGAGATTAAACCATGCCATTTTATAGACAATACAATTAAGCAATAATTGATTGCGCAGATGGTGGTAACAATTCTTTAAATCAAGTTTGCGAGCTTGATGTAAACACCAATCCCAATGGATTTAACCAGTCGTCGAACAACATAACAAAACTACCACCAGTTGTAACGCACTGACGCGTTTCAACCTTCCTTGATCATCATCAGAGTACGACGGCAATCTGACTATCGAGGATCAAACCGCATTGCATATATATGGAAAGATAATTAGATATGCTGCTCTCACCTATAGTAGTTTTGCATGCATTGTAAGTGACTGAAAATTTCGACAGCACTATTGCTATGCAGTCACGAACATTAGCTGTTTGTAGCTTTCTCCACACACCTATATATAAACAATATAATTAAACAATAATTGTGAGCCAATTGACTTCTGGCAGATTGAGAAATTTAGTGAGATAATTGTTTGCACAAATGAACACTTTAACTACGAAGTTATGGTTTATTAAGTTTCGGCTGGACGACACATTTATAATAAATTCTGAGGGAAGCCGCTTGAACGACTCAACCATTATAGGTGAAGACAACAATATAACATTATAACTACCAACAGTCTTAAATTTTGACATTTTGCACCTTTCTATGACCATCTTTACTGTACGAGGGCAAACTGACTAATTTAGGATTAAACTGCAATATTTCGTTATAAAATATAATATCAAATTGTTTTTCTCTCCTTCGTAGTGCTTTAGCATCCACTCTACCTGAATGTAAATGTCGGCTCCACAATGCCGGGGCAGTAACGAACATTATTGTTTTCGGCTTTCGCCACACATTCATAAGTTATAAAATTTTTAATATCATTGATCGTGCGTGTTGTCATAACAATTCGTTAAATCAAGTTGCAAAATTTGAGATGAACACCTGTCATATGTTATTTGATCAACTGCGCAACAAAGGAAATCCTCCGCCAGGCGCACGTGCTGATACGTTTCGATCTTCGATGATTATCATCAGAGCACGACGATGCAATCTATGTGGGAGTAATAAACGAGAGAGCCGTTTATCCAGACTTTTAAACATTTTTAAAGGTTTACGCTTGGCTCCTGTTTGGTCAGTTTGACATTATGTTGTGATGATGACCAGGATGGATCACATCACGTCCAATTGCGCGATTCGTGCTAGTTTTGTTTTACGGTGTGACTGATTAAATAAAAGTAAATTGGTGTTTATCTCAAATCTGCAAACTTGATTAAAATATTATTTCCCCTACCAACGAAAGTAAACCACATAGTTTGACATTTAAGTAAGTTAACGTCACTAACTAAGTGAATTTATAACATCTTTAGAAATTGTTCCTCTTTTTAAATAGGAATTTGTCAAAGTTAAACCGAACCCTTTTAATAGTATATTTATATAGCTGAACCATATTTTAAATAGACAAAATAATAACATACGCCTAGAAGGAAAGTTATGAATGAAGTTAGAGCGCTAAATCAGTGTTATTGAGTTACCGCAGCTATGAAAAACTTCATTGAATATTCTTTTGGAATTCGCGCCTTAATAAAGTTTATAGTATCCTTTTCATGTGCACAAAGAAAAAACAAATTTTATCAGATACAAGAGCCGTTACTTTCTCATATTCTTCTCATGTATCTAAACATGAAAATCTCTTTATATATAAGTTGATAAGCAAAATGAAATAGAAAAATGTAAACATAGATAGAGTGTAAAATTGGTTGTTCCCTAATTTTACACTCTCTCTCCCTTTTTTATATTTTGCTATCTTGGTTTGCCTTTCAATTTATATATAAAGTGATGTTTATTTGTAGATACTTGACAAGAATATGAGAAAGAAACGGCTCTTGTAACTAAGTATGTATTAGGTTTTGCGAACCTAGTAACAAATTAGTTCAGTTGTGACCAGAAGAATAAACCAAAAGCAGCATGAACGGAAAGTATAATCTCATTCACATTCGTTTCGTGCTTACTGGCGACTCATCAGTAGGAGCCGGTATTACGCCCTTTAACCACTATATATTTGATAGAAGAATGTGGAATAATAGGATGGTACAATCTCCTAGACGAATGTGTAAACCTGTAATAGTGAAGCTAACATAATCTAAAGTCAACGACAATGTGACACTAAGCACGAAACGAATGTGCATGAGATTATACTTTCCGTTCATGCTGCCTTTGGTTTATCCTTCTGGTCACAACTGAACTAATTTGTTACTAGTTTCGCAAAACCTAATACATACTTACATATATATTAGTTCTTCGCAAAAAACAGTATTTAACTGTAATATATTGAATTGAATGATGTCATGCTAACCGCGAAATGTGATAACTGATATCGATGAAGGCCAGAGTGTATGGTTTAACTGAAGTAACAGGTGTTTGGAAATTGTTGTAATTCTCAATTTGGGTGAACTTTAGCATAAATTTATATCCAACAGGTTGGTATCATGTACCGACTCGGAAACCATAGTGTTAGTATCCGGTACTCATCGATTTCAAAAAAGGTATCAATTACTAACACAATAGCCATAGTGTTAGTATCCTTTACAGACTCGGTATATATATTATATAATGTGAGTTAGCATTGAAGTCTTATTGTCGTTGACTTCAGATTATGTTAGCTTCACTATTACAGGTTTACACATTCGTCTGGGAGATTGTACTGTCCTATAATTCCACATTCTTCTACCAAATATATAGTGGTTAAAGGGCGTAATACCGGCTCCTACTGATGAATCGCCAGTAAGCTGAAACGAATGTGCATGAGATTATACTTTCCGTTCATGCTGCCTTTGGTTTATCCTTCTGGTCACAACTGAACTAATTTGTTATTAGGTTCGCAAAACCTAATACATACTTGCATATATATTAGCTCTTCACAACAAACAGTATTTAACTGTTAGCACTCATAGGTCCATTTTCAGATGATGTAATTTTTGGCCTCAATTGATGGGTTCTCAATTGTCCCTTCTTCTTTAAGCCATCAATTAGCTGATTGTCTGAAAATGACGTCGGAACAAGATTTTCCATTGTTCTTCTTCCGAATTTTCGAACCCTAATTTCCAGGTTCATCTTCAGGGTCGACACAATACGCACAGGAGTAAATTAGGGTTCGAAAATTCGGAAGAAGAACAATGGAAAATCTTGTTCCAACGTCATTTTCAGACAATCAGCTAATTGATGGCTTAAAGAAGAAGGGACAATTGAGAACCCATCAATTGAGGCCAAAAATTACATCATCTGAAAATGGACCTATGAGTGCTATCAATTGTTCCGCACTAGAAAAATGCGGTCAAATCCACAACAAAAAGGACAGCACTGAGAACAAAAACGGATCGTTTAAAAGTATTTAACTGGCTCTTGTAACTGATACAATTTCTTTTTTTGCACATACAGAAGGTACTATGAACATAGGTATATTAAAAAAATAGTTCAAAAAGACGTTTTACAATATTTTTACTTATTGAAAATGCATTTTTATCTGAATTAGTTTCTATGACAAATTTTTTGTATGTTCCATTTAATTTTCATTAACCTTATGCCAGTTGCACAGAAATAACGGGAGAATCAGTCCTATCAGTAAATTTCGGGCCAGTCCAGTCGAAACGTTGTCTCGGAATAGAATTAAGAAACACATTCATTCGGAAAACAGAACTTTACAAAATGAAGCAAAAATTGCTAATCAGCCTACTGAGAATTCGCTATTCAGCAACAGCGGTGCAAGACGACCTACGGGAAGGAAAAGGTAAACTGAATGAGAGCCTCTTTGATTAAATTGTAAATAAAATGTTCGAATGAAGTTATTAGGTGAGTTCAGAACTTTTTAATGATATTTACGGGCACTATTTTTTTTAAATGTTCTCGTTTATTATATAGGTGGAGTTTGATGCATTTAAATATGGGAAAAAACTTTAAACATAAAGTTCGAAGTTATTTTTGACCAAAAGTTATATTTTATCGCACGAAATATATAGGCATACTGATTTAAATTATTAATTAATATTAAACTGTATAATTTATGAATATTTAAAGAATCGTTTTTAAATGCGTAGGTAAGTAGAAATTTGTCAAATGGGAGAAATAGAATAAATTTTCTAAAAGCTCGAATTTCAAATAACTTATGTATATATTAATTAACTATTTTCATTCCTAGTTACACAGAAAACACACTAAATTTATCAACGAACTGCAATGCTTCAAAGGTCGAGCCTCCTGTGCCTAAAAAGTTTGAAAGAAAACCTATGCACAAACAAAGACGTAAAAAGGATAGGCAAACTTCCATAACAACAGATAATTTTAAAAACGAAGAAACATTGCCTAAAAAAGAACACGAAATTTTAAATAAAACAAAGAGAAGGTTCTTAGATGAAGACATTAATGAATCACAGGAACCACAATTTCCACGAACCAATGAGCATATACTGCAAAAAATAGAGAACGCCACAGAGTTATCATCTCAAGAAGTAAATTCACAGCACAGCTACCATGCTGACAAAAATAATGCAGTTTCAAATGAAGTAGAGTCTAGCTCATACATTGATTCGCATGCTACAAAACCGTCTAATGCCGAAAATGCAGCCAGCATTAGTGTATTACCAAATCCAGTTCCAAGACGCCGATTCAAAAAGAAAGGCACGATTAAACATCCGGGCATGGAATTTGTCTCGAAAAGGGCAGTAAAAGGGGCGATTAGTAAGTTTCACACTAAAGATTGCTTGTCGATAATGGCAACAACCATTGCTGTCAATCCTGCTAATAATGACGAACCCGATGATCTTGCTTGCAGTCGAAGCGATCAAACCGACAAAACATCTCGGGATGTAATATCTCCAATGCAGAATAAGGTAGAAAGAAAGGAATCCACGGTAAGATGCACACTGGACCCAGAAGAAACGGCCATGTCCTCAAGTATACTTAAAGACAACTGTAAAAGAAATAAGTTATACACTGACGGTGAAAAAGATGACATAGAGGAACGAAGTTGTCATTCAACAACGTCCTCTTTTAGTGCGCATGTTAAAAATGGTAAAAATTCTAATTAGAAAATATGATGGCAGTTTGAAAAACTTTGTTCTGTTGATACTCGTCTATTGGCAACTTTCAATTCCGATTCCGTCTAATAGACGAGTTGTTTCGTTGTCTTTTTAAAATTGTGTGTGAAGACAAGTTGAAATTTATCTGTGACCAAGCGTGTTGTCATTCATGTTATGTCGTCAACTTGGATGTACGCATACCCGATTTAGATTTTTGAAACCATAATGGAGTGGGATTAAATTTGAAGAAACACGTTCATGTGTCTTTTCACAAGAACAGAGTTGCGTATTCGAACAGATTTTTAAAATAATCAGTCCACATAATCCAAACGTAAATTATTTGCGCACAAATAAACAAACTTTAAATACAAATGTGATTGTGCTCAACGAAGTTAGTACTCAAAACAATTGAGGACTACGTTTTACCATTAGAATATTACCTATTATTATTATTACATTAAATTCTTAATCTTTATTCATTGAACAATTAAAATCAAATGATAGATAAAATTAGGAATAACTAAAATGTTATATAGTTGAAACCCCTTTCTTTTATAATTGACTTTTCGGTATATGCTATTAACACACTTAATTTAAAAGAATGCTGACAACGTGTCATCCGATTCGTTCAAATTTGACAATATTCTTTTTGTTTAATATTCATTTACGAGCCTAAACCAATGAGAGCAATTATATAGTTATTTATTATAAGAATCTATCTTGGAGGAATTTGAATTATAAACTTGAACACGGATCTATTATTAAAACGCTTAAATATTCGAAAATTCGTTAGAAAATGTGAATTTCGCACAACGGAATCCAGTAATCTTTTATTTTAAGAACAACTACTTACTAATCTGCATTTAACTATGAAACGGAAGCGTAACATTAACAGTGGTTTGTCTGCACAATTTATTTTCTACTTTTTCATTAAAACTTCATCGTTTTTAGTCCTTCAACAATTAATATTCATAAGTCAAATCAAAAATACCATTTTGGCATATTGGGAATTTTTTAAAAATTATGAAGGCTGCGTAAATAACGATTTTTGTTAATTATATCATAGAATATATTTCTCACGAGCAGTGCATCTATTTGCATAAAGTGTGATCACAATGATATGTCAGATTCGGTCCGAAAAAAATGTACAACCCAATGGACCTACACGTTTCCGGCTTACTAGCGGCACATTTGTAGAGGCCGGCACTATGGAACATTTGGCACTTCGTCGTCGTACGTATGGTTGACGTTAGTTTGGCTGCGTTTTTCAGCCGGTGAGATACGATGTGCTTGGTGTTTATCCATAGCTCACAAACTTGGTTTTTTAAAAATTGTTTTTATAGAATCGATCCTCAGTCTACTAAAAACTAAATGATTAAGCCAGTGAAAGTATTTGTTATACATTATTTTAAACTTTAACGTTTTGTGTTTATTTATGAAGAAAGTTGTTTCTTTCTTTGCGTTTATCATGTCATTATTACTGTTTCAGGTTGAGCATCCCCATATTTAATTCAAGAATCAGTTTTTTCAACTTTAAATTAAGAGGAAATTTTAATTGCAGTAACACAGCATTTAAGCACGTAATATTGGAAAATTCACATACATATTTACATTTATTCACACACAAAACACACACACACACACACACACACATATATATATATATATATATAATTGGATTGTTCAATTTTAATGTTCTCTTCTTACTAAACTAAGAACTGAATAATTTAATAAATGTAAGTTTCGGTAATGATTTCCTCAATTTTACATACGAAAAGCATTTTAGTTACATTAATATGGCGTTCAGACAAAAATTGATCATTTTATTATTTTTTCATTTATTTAATACGTAAAATATTTTTTAAATTAAAAATCTTGTTTCTGAAGTAATATGGCAAATGTGTTTGCCAAATAAGGAAACACTTTCTTCCGCATAATGCATCATATTATTTAAAAATGAACATATATTTTAACATTTTATGTTTATCATTAGAAACAGAAAGCTGAACTGCTCACATATCCCACAGTATTCAATTTTAATCCAACGGCTGTTAAATTAAAACGGCATTATATTTTTAACATAAAAAAAATAAAGATACTTTAATTTTGAGTTCAAGGAAAACTTTGCGAAATCCGTGTTCACGCTATTATTTGGGGTATAATTTAATGAAATTATATTATATTATATATTATATATATATTATATATATTATATTATATTAAATATTATATATACATTATATCATTATAAATGAAATTTAATGAAGTTCAAAAAATATTCCACCTTCGGGGGAGCAATTGTAGCATTTTCACTTCTGTAAGTTATAAGTTATTTGCCGTCAAAGAATGCTAGAAAAAGTATTGATTTGATTTTTTTGGAATAAGTCGGCCCTCATTTATCTCTATATTAATTTTAGTGTGCAATTTATTTTATATTGCTCGATTCTTATGTTGAAAGGCACTCATTAGATGAACAGCTATAGATTAACATATTTAAGCGTGTTTATACATCATTTCCAAATTCTAAAGCATGACTCAAATTATTATTTTGACATCGATTGTATTACCGTTAAATTTCGCATGTTCAAACTACTTTATCTTCATAAACTTCCATGCGAGTGCAATTATTTTATATTAATTAATAATTAAGTGATAGTAAGAAACAGTTTGCTTCCGGTGAGCTGCGTGTTATACTGTCGTTTTTCAATTTTCATTTCTAATACACTTATTACGGTGATTTTAGTTTAAAATTAATTTATCAGCAGATTTATAGACTTATTGTAGGAAATCAGTGTATCCCGATTTCTCTTCATTTGTTGTTGACAGAATTTTTATAAGCATTTCTTCCATAAGTCAGATATTATAACAGCCAGGTAACATGACATTTGAAGAAAATAACACCCCTAGACGGAGAAAAAAAGTTTTTTATTAAATAAATGACAATAATATAGAGAGCATAATAAGCCCACATCACTTTCCATTATCCAGTCGCATTGATGGTTATTATTTTTACGATAACGGTTAGCCAAACTTGAAAAAAAGTTTTATAATTAAATTGTGCCCAGAAAATGCCTAAATATTAATGACTGACGGCAGATTGCATTGCCAATCGAAAACATTTCAGAAAAAATTAGTATTTGTTAGGTGTTTATTTTTCTCATGTGTTAGCCGAGTAGTCAAATAAACTTAAATCAGGCGTTATCCAGGAATGCAGAATCATCATATTAATTCAATCACAAATTTAATTGCTAACGAAGATTAAAATTTGCCTCCCATTAAATTGGCTATTTGGGCGATTTGTTCTCATTTTCAAACGTGCATTCAAAACTTTTACAACACGCATTATTGCTCGTATCCAAGGCGTATATCTATCTTGGAGTACGTAAAACTGAATATTCTTTCTAGAAGGACTTACATTTTCAAGGACAATTACTCGTATCGTGGCAACAGAATTGTCTCCGTATTAGTCAAGTCTCTGTAGTGGGTCGAACCGCCAATGTCACATGAAATATTGCCACGTTGTTTTGTCGCTGTTCGCTGTTAACATTGGGCCAATGTAACGATATTCACTGTTAGACAGGTGCTCTGTAAAACACCACGACCGAATAAATTTTCGTTGATCCTTGTTTGCTAACTAATTGACATCCAACACGTGCACTGTCAGAAGAACTTATCGAATCAATAATAAATCAATTAATCACGTTAAAGACATTGGCGTAAGTAGAAATGGCATGGTGGTCTGTTCAATGCTACAACATTGACTTTGATAAATATGTTACCCAAGTTAGATTTTAACCTCAGAAAATTTAATGTGCAAACATTGAAACAATCTTGAAGGCAAGAAGCTCTGGCATGTACGTTGGGCGAATTAGAAATCGATATATGTTGCGTGTCCAAAAACCAAAACACTGTTATCCTACGAGCATTGCAGATCTAGGAGCACCACCCTTATCTCCTCTGGTAACACGGAAATTTCTTAAGCGGTAAAATGGGGAGGGGGATTGTCTTTGTCCTTAGCTCATGGACTGAAACGTATTTAACTAAATTAATTGTTGCAATCAGCCGACATCATACAATACGCTTAAAGACGTCTACTAAAATCAATGCCACGAAATAGGATCAACATTGCTTTGTCGTTGTATCTGCGTATGCACACACACACACTGATTTCCACACAGACGACAGCAAGGACACTTTCTACTCCGACCTCAGTTCCTTAGTATGGAGATCGAGAATTTCACATGTGGTCCTAGATATGGATGTCACTAATGCTCAAGCTTGGAATTTAAGCCATGCAGAGTTTATCCTAAAGGAAATATGTACATTGAGCATAGATTGCGCTTGAGTAGCACAAATTTAGACAAAGCGTAAAGAGCTGGACCTCATGGCATCCTCTGGCACGTGAGCACTTGTTTGGTCAAATAGATCTTGCGGCAATTAGTTATAGATGGCGTGGTTGCATCAAACACTGTCGCTCGGTTTTGAAGTTATATGAAATATACACTTATATGTCGCATTGTCGAACTCGAATTTTCCCTAGAACTAAATAGACCTCACATATATGTAAGGAAGCTCAAACAGCCAATATTCCAACAAAAATTATGAAGCCTTTATGGAATTAATGTTAACTGGTCTTTATGGAAAATATTCTGACTTAACATATATGAAGATATGTTCCACTGCAAAATGTGTTTACGACTACCTGCAGAACATTGAGCTTCCAAATAATCAGTCATGGGATCTATAAAATGTCTGCGCAGATTCTCGAGCCTGGGCGCCAAATTCCTGCAAGTTCGTCTAATACCAATACTCGTGGAGCTATAATGGATCTTTAATCCCTTCGAGCTAGAAAGTTCGTTTCGATGGAATACTCATTCGCATCAGGTAAAAGCCGAAGTTTGTTCCAATTTATTCACGTAACAGGTTCGCGGAATAATAAATCATTTAAAAATTGCTCTAATAACTGATAAACTGAGTCGTCTTGATAGATGGAGTGAACAGTTCAAGGACAGATTTTTCTGGCACTGCATCAATTCTTATTCCCAAAAACATGCCGGTACGAACATAATGCGATGATTATCGCGTACAATCATCAGATCTGTGAATACGGAATATAACCTTAGCTTGTAAACACCAAAGCACTGAAAACGACGATAATCTGCTTTTGACCTTATTTAAAGTTGGTTGAGACATCGTCTTTAAGGCATTGGGTAATCATTTTAGTACTGTAAGGTATGAGGAGACGGTGGGGTTTGGTTGGAGCGAGTCTAACACAAATTTGTCCTTCAAAAAAGCAATTTTAATTCTTTAGATGACCATCGTGAAATAAGCTTGACTCCAGTCTTATCTGGGTTATTTTTTTCGAATACCCTACGTTGCCTCAGTGCTTTGCGTAATTGCAAAAAAAGAGAATAACACGCCGGATTACAGCCAGGATTAGGTTATATAGATTAAATCTTAAGCTTAAGGCAAGTACATGAAATCGCTGTCCCACAATAGCCATCTTTCTGAGCTTTATAACTGCATTTAACTCAGCGCGGCGCAATGACGAAAAGCGATAGTCCAACTAAATTAGTAAATACTATGCATATATTGCTCTCTACACAAACATTTCTGGTCGCGTTACGGCCTACATTGAATTATGTGACAATTTTTATACTAAAAGTGATGTCCAACATGAATGCTCAATTTCCATGTTTGGTGTGTGATTTGTAACATGGCATTGTGGAATACACCCATTCCACGCGTTTAGGGTGTAGGCGACGAAGTTATCTTTGGCTGTGGATTAGCGGATCTTGCCTTTACAGACTATATTATTATTCCGAAGTCGAGACTCTGTTCAGAACACCTTGAATAGATTAACAGTCGTTGTTCCACGAGTGCTCCTTCTTGCACTGGCTCGATCACACAGCATGTATAAATTTAATTAGATTGTTTAGAAGAGCGTTATTTTCTCACCTATAGCTAGATTGGTACAAGAAAACATGACAGTAGATTGTGACATGGTAGAATGAGCTGACGTCGACTACAGTCAAATTAGGCGGTTTGGAATCCGGTCGTGTACCAGTATGAGGTTCACCTGCACATCGAAGTTCTTGGTTGGAACACTGCGCGATATGCATATTATGTAGCTCAGTGACGATTTGGTTGCAGATATCTTGTAAAGTCATATTTACTTGCTTTTCATTGTTTTTCAGAGTTAAGTGCGCATATTGGTCTTGCTTATGAAGTGATACAGTGAAGACATTAAGAAACCTATATTAGACGAGCATTGGTTGTGTGGGCGGTGATAACAATTACGATTAATCAAGGTTGCGATCTTGATATAATCACCTGATCCATTATGCACGCACATTTGTCAGTATAAACCAATTATTGTGTTATTTGGAAAAGGCAATTCATTCAGTAGACCGGTTCATCCTTATTTGGAACTCTTCACGTACTGTTCAGAATTTGCCGCGGACAGAGCACAAACCTGAGCATGCATGCTTCAGAATCTGTAGCTTTAACCTAGGAGTCAGTCTGCCGTGATGAGTGCTCAATGAGGACGAAACCGGTCTACTGGATAAATTGCCTTTTACAAAAAATACAATACTTAGTTTATAATGAAAAATGTATGTACATTATGGGTCAGGTGTTTATATCAAGAAAGCTTTATTGACGATATCATCTTTCTATAAAGCTAATTTGGCTATATTTTTACTATGTCCAGATGTCTACGTTGCCTCAATTCTGTTTTACCTTCTTAGGTATCTCCATCTTTCTTTCATAAATCACTTTCCATAATATTTACATTTGTTTCAAATTATAACTGTTATCAATTTATTCTTCCTTATTTAAAAAAATAATATTATTATTATATTGTTCTTCCTCTTTTGATTCGTGACTAAATGCAGGAGAGTTATGTTTTACTAAACACTGCTTTATTGTTTTCTATGAAAATGATAATTCCACGCCAAATTATTTATAGTTTTATGGTATTAATTCTATTTCATTTTAAAAATTATGAGTGAAATATTGGTTAAATAAATACTTGTAAATAAATTTTTCGAAGACAGCGCTATTTGATTTTTACTATAACTAATTTTTCATAATAAAATTTAAAAAAAAAACAATTTGTGTAGCTTACAAGCAGGCATTTATACAATATTCTATATTTGAAAATTAAAAAATTTAAACTCTACTTATTTAACGTGCTTAAAGAAGTCAAGACGCTAGCTAAAATAAAAGAAAATAAAATTAGTTTTTCCTTATTTTTCATCGATTAGTTTACAATTTCCTTCTTGCTTATCGCGTTTTGTTGTTTCGAGAACACATTTTTTCTTAAAAAGAAATAAAAACAAAAAAATTCGCATTATTAAATGTTGCCCGGTATTGACATCTTGCTTCTGATCATATTTACAAATTTGCTTTAGTTTTGGAATAAATACATTTTCGATTATTGTCTTACTTTTTATGCAAAAGTAATTGAAGATACGTATATACTGCAGAATTATGATGGTGAAGATTTACAGTTTCTGCAGCCTCGCTATACGTGATGCATTATTATAATCTTTCTCAACTTTGTAGCAAGTTTTGCCGTATCTTTCAATATCAACTTTTAATGTAATTGTATATGTATGAAATATGCTATTAAACTATATATATGCATTGCGGTTTGATCCACGATAGTCACTTGGCACCCATACTCTGATGATGATTATGGATTTTCAAAACGCGTTAGTACGTGTGACTAACGGCAGTTTTTCCATGCTGTTCGTCGACCGGTTAAATGCAATGGGATTGGTGTTTACTTCAAGCTCGCAAACTTGATTTAAAGAATTGTTACCACCACCCGCGCAAATCAATTATTGTTAAATTGTATTGCCTATATATTTATATGTGGCGAAAGCTACAAACAGTTAATGTTCGTGACTGCATAGAAATTGTGCAGCCGACATTTCCAGTCAAGTTCAATGTATGCGAGACTGCTAGAGGTGAGAGCCGCATATCTAAATTTGATTTCCATATATATTCAATGCGGTTTGATCCTCGATAGTCAGTTTGCCGTCGTACTCTGATGATGATCATGGAAGGTCGAAACGCGTCAGTGCGTTGCGGCTGGCGGTAGTTTTGTTATGTTGTTCGACGACTGGTCAGATAAAATGGGATTGGTGTTTACTTCCAGCTCGCAAACTTGATTTAACGAATTGTTACCACCACCCGCGCAATCATCATACTCTGATGATGATCATGGAAGGGCGAAACGCGTCAGTACGTGTAACTGACGGTAGTTTTTCCATGCAGTTCGACTACTGGTTAAATGGAATAGGATTGGTGTTTACTCCAGGCTCGTAAACCTGATTTAAATAACATATCAAAATATGTTTTCTTAAACTGTGACTTAGATAAATAATTGTTCGTTGCACGATCAAGACAAGGTTAACAAATGTCAATTTAGATTTGATTGTTTACGACAGACAATAGGAAAATTTCTGAAAATTATTCTGATATATTTTGTTTTAAACAATGTTCGGCGTGCGATGTGCAAAGTCTACGCCATGTTGGGTATTCTGTATGTTTCTGAATAAATGGTTGAAGGGATCAAATGGTGTATCAAGTGCTCTTGATTACCACACAAGTGTAGTGCCGTAGGGATTGATCATATCATTCTACTAGGTAGCATGGTTTCTTCACCTGCGCTCGTTTCTTTGCTTATCTCGTTCATATCGATGACATTTAAGCAAAACTTGCATTGTTTTTTTCTTTTAAATTTGTCCGTCCTACTTATAGTACAATATCGTTTTGAATGTAATTTTGTTTGATATACCCTTATTACATGATCTGCGTTTTCAATAAATGCAGTAATGATTCCAGTTGTTTTCTGTCGTCAAAATATTTCGCCTGCTGTTATCGGCAGCCTTCTTTAGTTGGTCCATCCTCACCCGTTTTCAAAAACAGACTAATTAACATACTACTTATATATATATATATATATATATATATATATATATATTTATATATATATATTTTTTTAAAAACGGACTGTTTGCATATCTAAAAATGCATTAGTTTAGTACACTGCTATATAACGAGCCTGTAAATATGTTAACTCTCTGCGAGTTGCGTTCTCGGGTTGTTGCTTTGCACCATCGCGGAGAATCAACATATGAGGCTCGCATTGCGCAACCATCATTAAAATCCACCGAGCCTGTAAATAGTAACGACACAATGACTTTCTGCGCAATGGCTCTCCGGATAGGCCAAATCATACCAAATTTGAAAATTACAACTTATTCTCATTGCCTTTTAGTCCAGCAAACACTACCTCTCTGGTATCTAAGTTATACTATTTCGGGGGTAGTCAAGAGGTCGTGCTATCAAGTATATGAAAATCATGTAGCCATGTTTGTGGACAAGCAATATATATATATATCCATTCGGGTGTTAGATAAGGTGTACCAATTAACAGACTGATTGAAAGAATCCAGACGGATATGCGTAAGTCAGCATGGACATATAACTCACGAGTTACGTGCTTACTGGCTACTCATTATTAGGAACCTTGGTTATTGCTATACCCCCTATTAATTTGCTTAAAATGTGTGAGAATGTTCGAGCTTAAAATGGCCCATAATGATATTTATTCAAGCAGAATTTGAGTTAACTTTACAGGACTACATAGAAAATACAAAATAAAAATAAACTCATCATTACGAACTAGTTTTATAACGTATCCACGCCATATTTTTTCTTATAAAATATGGGACTTTTCAACTTAAACTCGCCTTTACGAATGTGTATTCAAGCGGTAATTCAGTTAATTTTATAAAATTTATCAGAATTGCGACATAAATTTAAAATCAATATATAAAATTTTTACAAAACAGGACAAATTTATCAGCATTATTTTTCCAAAACACCCAACATATACATGGTTTTAGATTCAGAGATTTTAAAGTGTCCCAGCAAAACCATTTTCAAAATAACCAACCTCTACCGGATTCCGAGAAAATGGTCTTCAAAGTGTGCCAAATTTCTGCAAAGATGACAAAAACAACTATTTGTTATCACCTACAAAACCAGTATATACATATCTTCTGGCTTCGATCGGCATCAGCTATCATGACATCATTAAATTAGATAATTTAAAAAAATATATTCTCTGTTTCGGTGAACTAACAATGTGCAATTGTGTATTGGCTATATACCGATTATTTCAAATTGGACTGCAGGGATATACGAAAGTAAACATGCTGGTTAGATATAATCCCATCGAAACAAATGTTTCGTGGTAACTCGTTAGTTAAGATAGTATTTAATTATAAATTCTGTGCGTGAAATACACGTAAAATATCATGTAATCTGTAAATTTAGCTTAAATTATATTTTTAAAAGTAGTGCTTAATAATTTATAATTTTCTGCTTCGAGAACATGTAAAACTAAAGTTCAAAATTTAATTAGAAGTTGAAAACCTGCTTATGTTTTGTTTGAGCGAGTGTTGTGTCATTGCAAATTTTGTGCACAAACGAACTATTTCAAGGATTATATAGAGTTTGAGTAGTAACAATGATATAGCCGTATTATTAATGAATAAAAGACTATTGAATAAGGGCCTAATTAGCATAGTGGTTTCTTGGTGGTTGTTGCAAAAATTAATTTGTCGCCCTGAGGAAGTTTGACTGGGTAGACGCACATTTGTCTGTTGACTAGCCTCTGATAACTGCGTTCCGATTCATAATAATTACTTAAGCATTAATCGCTTTTTTAGATACTTTCTGTTGTGCTTGTAGACTATACGCATTACATTCGGTTAAACCTCAATTTTTAATAGTAAAGCCGGAGGCTGCGCTACCTATTAAGATTATATATATATATATTAACACGCACATTCAATGCAACTAAACTGCACGTGTTATTTAAGGCAGCACACTTGCCTCTACCTTCAGTCAAATAGAAACAGCCGTTAATGTCGACATTAAATATTATTTACCAATATACATGCGCAAGTTGTCGATCAGCTTACGTAGGCTGATCGATAAGAGGGCTAATTACTCGAATGAGAGATCATTGAAACTTAAACGCCTGTTTCAAATCAAATGGTGAATACACGTCTGCAATTGCGCAACACATTTCTGAAACCGCACACGTATGTTCGCCATGCGTAGCAATTAAGATTACAACTAAATACTATAACAGAAGGAAGTTAGGCACATCCGAAGTTTAATGGATAAACAAATTGTTGCCGGATTAATGCAAGCAGAAGTAGCATGTTCGGGCATTGAGCTTGAACTGGAGGTGACGCACGCAATTGATTGGTTGTTCCTTATCTCACACTCTCTTCGTGTTTGCATTTTTCTATCTTGTTTTGTCTTCCAATTTAAATATAAAGATATGTTCATTTGTAGATAGTTGAGAAGAATATGAGAAAGAAGCGGTTCTTGTATCTGATAAAATTTCTTTTTTTTGCAAATGAAAAGGATACTATGCGTCTTGCTAAATGTACAAAAATAATTTCTTCAAAGCATACCACTTGGATGCATGTTAGCATCAAAGATAGTTGCGCAGCGGTAAAATACAGTTAGGAATGAAAATTTTACTTAATTATATGTTAATACCAAATTAAGAATAATACGGAAGCCTGCTGGAAAACGTGAATTTTGAAATCTAACCAAATCATCAATAGTTTATAAATTAACATATATTTGCAGAACCATATATATATATATATATATATATATATATATATATATATATATATATATATATATAATGATTAATTTCGTTGGCAAAATTGACTTATTTTAGCAGCCAAAATTTATTACAAAGCGCATTGTATTGTCAGGAAAATTTTGCTATTTCGGAGCACACATATGAAGCGGGGCACATTAGATATTTAGCTAATAATTTACTTTTAAATAGGGTGTTGTTGGAGAAATAGACATTTATTTTGCTCTCCATATAAAAATAATAACCAGGCGACATGAATAAGAAATAGTTCACTTAAATGGTACTATACTTTTATGCCAACAAATAAACGAATCGAACTACCATATTCTGGCATACAGCCAATCCCTTATGTCCGCTGTTCAGAATGCAACCATTCGAGCAGACTAACCAAATTGGAAGTAAAATCTGTCAAATTAACAACAATATTTTGATTCACGTGCGACAAGCTGCACAAATAAATGAGCAATTCTTGCCTTCACCTGCACGTCATGCATTGTTAATAGGGGGCAAATTAAAACTCGTAATACCTGACAAGCAAAAATGAGGTAACATCATTCGTCTTGCTCTCACCAATTTTCATCGGTAGAAGAATGATAAATTATCAACAACAACTTTTTTTTTATAGTGCGATAACTACCTCTACTTTCACACGCACATATATCCCCTCATAAGTAAGCACATTTGTTACGGCAAACATCGTCAGCCTGTTGAAAAATGAAAACAGGCTAGTCATTAATGAAACTTATTTTATTCGATTTACAACTGAATAAATATATTACTGTTGTTTGGTATTTAAGTAGTAAATCCTCTTTTTTAGCCTCAATTGGCATTATTTAGATTAATTACTAATCCATTTATTAGAAATAATCAATTCATATTTATTACTTTGTCTCAAGAGAAAATAATCCAAAGATTATCCATATTAACGTGCTCACATCACAAAATTATGCGTATTTGTGTAATTTTTTAGATAAAATCTGTTAAATTGTCAAGAACTTTGGCAAGTCTCATTTTAAGTGTAACATTTGCGTTGATCAATCACGTAATGTCGTAACCAGATACTTTGCATTTATAACCATTTTCAATATAACCTGCAAATACTGGCACTGACGATTTCCGTGAAAAATTATTTAGCCAATAAATTTGTGGTCAAACGATTAATGCTAGTAGACTTACCTCCCGCAAAGGCGTCCGGAACTAGAAGCAGAAAAAGTGCGCAGTACGCGAGTCACAGCGCTGATTGCCACGATTGACGGCAGTCGCTTTGCACTATTAGTTTCGCCTAGATCCGGTTGATACCCATTTCCAAGTACGCATCGAGTTCGATTTCGTGAGGGCTGTCTGCTGTTTCGTCCCTTTCCCTCCGAAGGCCACGACATCGTTCATACCAACCACTGGAATTGAGGTGCAATCTAATCTTAGTACCTACCTAATCATATCTCATTTCCGGTGGTTAGTATGAATGATGTTGTGGCCTTCGAAGGGAAAGGGACGAATCAGCACCAAGTCGTCACGAAGACGAAAACAATGCGTACTTTAAAATGGGCATGAAACGGATTTTTGCGAAACTGATAGTGCAAAGCGACAACCCACGATCGCAAATCGTGGTAATCGTCGTCAGGGAAAGTGGCTGCCTTGTTTCGCAAAATTTGGAGCAGCCAATTAATCAATTCCACGTCGTGCAGAAATAGCGACTTACAAAATATTGAATTCGCGTGGGGCCCAATTGAATGTTGAGTGAAGCAGCAGAATCAAAAGCTTTTGCAATAAAGCAGAAGAAAAATAAAGTGATTAACAATGTAAGAAAATATAAGGAAATTATATCAGATACTAACATGTTGTATCTTCAATTCGTTTTCATCTAAAAACAGGCAAATCTTATTTTTAACTAAAGGAAAAATCAATTTAAAAATTAAAACTACGATGAAGTGTCAATTGTGCAATCGATTAAATATTTACGTACATAAGGACAACTGAGGCAAATTTTGCAAATATGCTAATTCTCTTTGCATAAATATGACTGAAACTTGTTTATAAATAACCGATAACTCAATACTGTTTTTTTGCATTTAGTAAATAGCTAAAGGGTTGCATGTCGCAAAAATATGAGTGCAAATTGAGCGAAATGCGACGCAATTGAAGTAGTACTTTTTTTTTTTTTTTTTTTTTTTTTTTTTTTTTTTTTTTTTTTTTTTTTTTTTTTTTTTTTTTTTTTTTTTTTTTTTTTTTTTTTTTTTTTTTTTTTTTTATATATGCAAGTATGTATTAGGTTTTGTGAACCTAATAACATACTTGCATATATATTAGGTCTTCGCAACAAACAGTATTTAACTGTAATATATTGAATTGAATGATATCATGCTTACCGCGAAATGTGATAACTGATATCGATGAAGGCCAGAGTGTATGGTTTAACTGGAGTAACAGGTGTTCGGAAATTGTTGTAATTCTCAATTTGGGTGAACTTTAGCATAAATTTATATCAATCAGGTTGGTATCATGTACCGACTCGGAAACCATAGTGTTAGTATCCGGTACTCATCGATTTCAAAAAAAGGTATCAGTTACTAACACAATAGCCATAGTGTTAGTATCCTTTACAGACTCGGTATATATATTATATAGTGTTCATGCTGCCTTTGGTTTATCCTTCTGCTCACAACTGAACTAATTTGTTACTAGGTTCACAACACCTAATACATACTTGCATATATATTAGTTCTTTGCAACAAACAGTATTTAACTGTAATATATTGAATTGAATGATGTCATGCTTACCGCGAAATGTGATAACTGATATCGATGAAGGCCAGACTGTATGGTTTAACTGGAGTAACATGTGTTCGGAAATTTTTGTAATTCTCAATTTGGGTGAACTTTAGCATAAATTTATATCCATCAAGTTGGTATCATGTACCGACTCGGAAACCATAGTGTTAGTATCCGGTATTCATCGATTTCAAAAAAGGAATCAGTTACTAACACAATAGCCATAGTGTTAGTATCCTTTACAGACTCGGTATATATATTATACAGTGTGAGTTGGCGTGGAATTCGTATTTTCGAGACTTTATATGATGCTAGCTTCACTATTGCAGGTTTACACATTCGTCTAGGAGATTGTACCGTCCTATTATTGCACATTCTTCTACCAAATATATAGTGGTTAAAGGGCGAAATACCGGCTCCTACTGATGAGTCCCCAGTAAGCACGAAACGAATGTGCATGAAATTATACTTTCCGTTCATGCTGCCTTTGGTTTATCTGAAAATAGTTCGAATTGGCGCGTACGAGTGTGCAAAAATGGCAAAATTTAGTCTTAAAGTTACGTTTTGAATGACTATTTGTGGGGTTGAATCTAATGTTGCTTTAATAATCACATTTGGGTCAGATAATTTTATTGTCTTTTGGTTCTAATTAATAATAACTGCAAAACGCCGGATTTAAGGTGTAGATTCATCGGTTGCATTTAAGGGGCTGGAAAATTAGACACACGTGCGTTAATGAGACTACACTAATGGTACATACCAACGTGGAGATATCTTTGTAAACGTACATGGAATAAATTACGCCCTGTTACGCCGTGTCTAAGTTAGAAATCGATAGCCCCCAATTGACGTAAAGTGTAATTAGAAATAGATTTTTAATACTATATATTTGACAATTTCCAATTCTTAGTAAAGCATTGTATCGAAACTTGGACAGGGAACGTTAGGAAAAATCACATATCGGGAGTTTATTTATAGTCCGACAGTTATAATAATAATAATACTCAAACAATTTTACTCGAACCGATAAAATTTTCTGTATATATATATATATATATATATCACTTATTTATAGTCTGGCCGTAATAATTATATTAAAAATATTCACATAGTTTTACAGGAATCAATAAAATAAAATATCATCTTCATTTCTGTCAAAGTCGCTGGGCTATCGAGGAAACAACTTACGAATATTTATCAATTACAAGGTCTATTGCAGAAGTATTATTTAAATTTTAAATTGCGGTTTTGAACCAAAAAAAGAATCGCATAATTTATTATGTCAAGTTTACAGTTTTATATAAAGTACAGTCAGGTGCATTGATTTGAAAATGTGACATATCGGTGTCAAATAACAATATCACCTGAGTTGGGGATTTAACATTACACAGTCCCAATTTTATTTCACTATCACCTGATCCTTGTTCTGTCAAAATGGTTTGTTAGCTCCATGCCCATATTTTACTTCGGAATATGTCTATCATTATTTTCTGGTACGTTGTTAATTTATCACTTACCACACCTAATTTAGACAAGTAGCAAACGAAGCGAAATAAATCGTTCAAATGACTACATTCATGCTTGCAACCAGCTGATCTCACAGAAATGTCTGGCGTTTGACTAGAGTGGTTTGTGTCCTGTAATTGTGTGTATGCATGTAGCAGTTACGCATTTATTTTTATAAAAGTAAATACACTTGTACAGCTATCTAAGTGAAGCTGCAGAGAAGCACTATCGAAGCTCCTTTGCACACTTCCGCCTAAATCGGTTGGTCAGGTGTCTAGTTATAAAGCCCACACACCAAATGCATCCATGCAACCGTTCTTTCAAAATTAATTAGTTTATTTCTCGACATGTGAAATTACGTTTATCGTTTTGAAGTGTACACGCTTGGAGTTAAATCATGTCTTGATAAATTACCTCAACGTTAGTGCGTGAATATCAAGCTTAATTCGTATATGGTGCTAAATTAAATGAAGTTCAGACAATAAATTACCTGGTCATGGCTGGATCATGATGACAAGTTAAATAATAGTTCACTAATAAATGCTACACGCGATAAGATGATGTAGAAAATGATAAATGAAGATGTAAACATGGGATTGTAGATACATCGAAGAATAACTAAACGAGTAGCTAATTCCTGATCATGATTAATAAAGTCGTCGCTTCTTAACATTTGTCAGGGTTACTTTCCATGTGGACCCTACCGGTTTATCGACCGCTTTTACATTTATAACGTCACATTTGTACATATTTTCCAGTCGATTTCAAACAAATCTGTTACTACTGCATATCTAAATGCATCAACTTTAATTACGGTAGGCTATATGACCAGTTTCAACGCTACACTAATATCAGCTGCACAGTTTCTACGCAGGCAATCTGTCAATTATTTTGTGGCTTTGTCTGGATCCATACCTATTATTCTGTCAAACATTCGGGGAATACGCAGTTAGTGAGCATATTTTGATAAAAACACAAATATGAGTTGTTTTTTTAACGCTTTCGAACGTTGCAATACAAGTAGTATTTAAAAAAATTAGGGATCTTATTTGGTAATACTCACCGTATACTTTGGTGCATTAAATAATGTTTATATTTCATTTTAATGAATAGCATATTATTGCACGATTATTCAGATTTTCATTTTCGTTTTAAACACGTAACCTTAGGAATTCTCGGCCTGACGACCAGCGGGCATTAACTGGTCAGCCGAGTACCGTTAGCATGATCGACGTCCGGTCAGATGGAATAAGCCCTCGTCACGTTTCATGTGACGCCTCCAGTTTAGCCTAAGTACACGGAAACAATTGGTGTCAAATGAGTAGTGACGGAATGAGCACAGGTGTGTCAGGCACGAAAGGCAAGTTTCGGATGCTGAAGGAAACTTTAGCCACTACCACCTGAGCAGATAGTGCTTATCAGCCTTACTTGTTAGACTAACTAACACAAACAGGTCCAGTCCGATTGAACGATCGAGTGTTCGTATTCAGACCACGTAAATCCGTATAGAACACGAACCATATTGAATTAATACTACATCGTCCGTCGTGCATTATCAATAGTGCGGTCTTGGATAGAAGAAATCATGCTACCGCGCACGATAAAAATTCAAATTGCGTTTATTTTTCATAAAACTCCTCCTTTTCAAACCTCAACAATGACGCTATTTTAAATACTATGAATATGTTGGACTTTGACCAAATCAACGAGGCGGGCGTCATTTTGCTAAATATTGCAATTATTTTTAGTATCCTACCAATTGCATTTAATTTGGAATTATTTTTAAAAATTGGGAAACAAGAAGCTCTCGTATTTACTTTGAATTAATTAGAAATATATATATATATATATATATATATATATATATATATATATATATAATGCGACTGAGTTCACTATCCTTATCTACGCGTTATTGGATTAGAAACTTTGGTACCAATGAATTTACTGAAGTCGGCCAGCGAGGAGTTGGTAATGCCTTCAGCTCACGAATCAAAGCTTGTTTAACTAAATGCATCTGTGTAAGCGGCCGACATTGTGCGTCCGGCTTAAGGTTTCGCGTTGTAACCAATAACAAAAACCTTAACCGACGTTACCTATCGTTGTGTCTGCAGATGTCCCTTCGATTGCAGCACAGTAAATCTTTCGACTTCAATTTGAGTTTTCCAATATATGAACCAAGATGTTTATATATTAACTTTGTAGTAAGTATTGCGTGCCCAGTCACACATTATTTATGATAGAATCCGACGTATATGCCACAAGCTGCACGACCAAAAGCCGTACTCAAAATACTGAGCTTGGTAATGGTATCAAAATATAAATTCTCACGAGAATAGAGTAATAAAACCAATGCTGATCAATTTTTACTCGTGCAAATCCATGCCTTGTGGTCTCGATCGATATTATTTATCACGTTTCGTGCTAATCATGACGCCATTTAATTCAATATTATAGTCATTTGTTTTTGTTGTGGAGAGCTCATATATATATATATATATATATATATATATATATATATATATATATATATATATAAACTTGTGTTTTTAGGTATTTTCACTTAGTAGAAATCTACTAATACTACTACTACTACTACAACAAGTAATACTACTACTAATACTAAAACAACTAATGCTGCTACTAATAGTTCAACTACTAATAATACTAGTAATTCTTATACTTCTATTTGTACTTCTACTAATAATACTACTATTACTGCTTCCACTTTAACTAGTATTGGTTCCACTTCTACCAGAATTACTGCTATTTCTACTATGCAGAAAAAAATACCATGCCACGGACATACTTAAAAGCCTACTTTTCTAAAAGGTTACAAGTTTTTTCAACAGACTACCCGCGGAGATTAAAGTCCTATTTCATTATAAGTATAAGAACGCGGTTATCCTTCCCTACTTTAATAAATTCTTAAGAAGTAACAGTGAATGGATGCGTAACTTGTTTCTTTTACAACCGTAATTCGCTTCGTCGCTAATGTGGATATTTTCTGCAAATTCCCCTCAATTTGGTAAGTAAAATATCAAAAAATTTTGTTACTAACCTAGGTGCTACGATAGCGACGGATAAATCACAATAATGTTTCTCCCAGTGCCCAGTCGTAGCGTAACCGTTTATATTAATACTAACAATTCTTCCTTCCATTTCAGATTCTGCACTGAATTTTTGGAAGAATTAAAAGATGCGTATCTAGTCGTTGTCTGTACTGAGCATCTTAAACTTTAATTATTTATAATCTACATCCAATGACGTCTGTGCCAGTTGGGAATTTTGTCAAACATTTGCTCTTCCATATTATATATATATATATATATATATATATATATTATACATTTAAAAGTATAAACTAAGTATCAGTTGTGTCGAAAAGACAATTCATCCAGTAGAGAGGTTTCTGTCCTTATTTGGAACTCAGCACATACTGGCCAGAATTTGTCTCGGGCAGGGCTCGAACCTGGGTACGTCTGGTTCGGAACCTGATGCTCTAACCACTGTCTCCCCCCACAGCTTCTTAATTTGGCCTTTATTTAATGTGGAGCCAATTGGCATTCAGAGACGCTTCATCAAATCATATTCCTTTCAATTTGCTTCTGGATACTGCCATACACCAGTAGTGTGCCAAATAACAATAAAGGAATATGATATAAATTCTGACAATTATATTAATTATGATCACCTTTAAAATCAAGATGGATGACGGGCTAGGCTACCTAATGAAAATTAAGCTGATGAACCACATTTTCTGAGAGTTGCGTCAATGTCAAAAGCAGACAAAGCCCGATCCATATTACAACGGATACCAACAGAAAGGGTTTTCATAAACATACCGTTTAAAGGCGACCTACGAGTCTCAATGGTTAGATACTGTTTGTGACGGAGAACTAATATATATGCAATTACGCATTAGGTGTTGCAAACCTAGTAACAAATTATTTCAATTGTGACCAGAAAGATGAACCAAAGACAGCATGAACGGAAATTACAATCTCATGCGCATTCGTTTCCTGCTTACTGACGACTCATCAGTAGGAGCCGGTATTACGCCCTTAACACACTATATATTTGGGTGAGGAATGTGGGAACATAGGACGGTATAATCTCCTAGACGAATGTGTAGACCTGCAGTAGGGAAGCTAAAATCATATAAAGTCTCGACAATGCAACTTCTATATAATATATATACCAAATCTGTAAAGGATACTAACACTGTGGCTAATGTGCCAGTACCTAATAACAACATTATATTACCTGTCTTTGGTTTATCCTTCTGGCCACAAATGAAGTAATTTGTTACTAGGTCGCAACACCTAATACATACTTGCATTTATATTAGGTCTTCGCAACAAACAGTATTTAATTGTAATATATTGAATTGAATGATGTCATGCTTACCGCGAAATGTGATAACTGATATCGATGAAGGCCAGAGTGTATGGTTTAACTGGAGTAACAGGTGTTCAGGAAATTGTTGTAATTCTCAATTTGGGTGAACTTTAGCATAAATTTATATCCATCAGGTTGGTATCATGTACCGACCCGGAAACCATAGTGTTAGTATCCGGTACTGATCGATTTCAAAAAAGGTATCAGTTACCAACACAATAGCCATAGTGTTAGTATCCTTTACAGACTCGGTATATATATTACATAGTGTGAGTTAGCTTTGAAGTCGCATTGTCGTAGACTGTATACGATGTTAGCTTCACTATTGCATGTTTACACATTCGTCTAGGAGATTGTACCGTCCTATTATCCCACATTCTTTACCAAAATATATAGTAGTTAAAGGGCGTAATACCGGCTCCTACTGATGAGTCGCCAGTAAGCACGAAATGATAGTGCATGAGATTATATTTTCTGTTCATGCTGCCTTTGGTTTATCCTTCTTGTCACAACTGAACTAATTTGTTACTAGGTTCGCAACACCTAATATACAATAGCCTCAATGGTTGCCAAGCGAGCAAAACCAGTTTTCCTTAATGCAGTTAATGGTCTCACTTTCAGCACACAATGGATCATTAGGTTAAATGCCAAGTATCAATTGACTAGTCTTTCCAAATCCTTGGTTATGTCCAACCTTTCATACATGCGCAACAGACTATATATTGAACGAACGACAAAGCAATTTATTAACAGAATTTAACAATGACTAGTGCAGAAATTGATTTTAAAATGCCTATCAATGTCAGCAGCAAATATTGGAAACGAGTCGCGCAGACAATTTAACATATTTCTCGATACTTCTTAAAAACTATGTTCATAATATTAGTATACACGCACAATGCCCTTCACATTAAACGAAACACACTCGGCCTAAATATTGAAACGTTGCATTAATTTGGTATTTGCCTCGACTAGCCACGAATTAGCCTAGCCAACAACAAGTGTCTTGCATATAAGCCGGGCCACGCATTACACCAACATTGTCAAACATTTCGTTCAGATTGCCCACACACTGGAGTCAAAGCGACTACGACGACAGCATCGCAGTCATCATTAGTGGTGACAAATTTTCACAATAAGTTGAGCGATCAACACGGCAATGTGTACAACGTGTGCTGTTACCATGAGAAAAACTAGGTCTCATCTGAAATGCCGTACCATATACAACAAACGAGGAACAATTTCGGAGACACAATAACTAACGGAACAAAAGCCTGCAAAAACCGCCATCTATCAATAAAATGATTAACTGGATCTCACTAAGTAATACAATAATTATGACTCTTACACACACACACAGGCACTACCCATACGCACGCAAAATTAAACACGCAGTTAACTGCGAGGTAACGTATAACTTTTGCAAAAAGAATTCAACTTTGAAAATTAGACTAGTTCGCATACACAATTATCAGGCGAATTCCCAGAAAGGACACAACTGAAAGATTTAAAAGTGTGGCTAATTATCCTCCAAATAAACCAGCTATTATCCACAATAAATATTAAATCAGTTATTAAATGTCCATAAAATGACAGATTAGGGGATGGTTAGTTAGACCTTTAGGACTAAATGGATGCTATATCGGTTCTACATAGAGAAAAGGCTAAACGAGAAAACATTAGTTAGTATAGAGATGAAACTTGTGTGTAGTGTGCAGCAGGAGGGCTTAGTGGTTAGAGCACCAGATTATGAGGTAGATGTGCCTAGGTTTGAGCCCTGACGGCTGCAAATTCAGTACCGTAAATGAAGAGTTGCCAATAAGGACAAAACCGGTCTATTGGATGAATTGTCTTTTCCACACTATTAAATGCTTGGTTTATATTGACAAGTGTGTGTACATAATGGTTCAGGTGTTTATAACTAGATCGCAAACTTGATTAAAGGTAACAGTTATCAAAAGTGTTTTTTTCCTACAAAAAAATGATCTATTTTGATATATTCCTCAAAATGAATTCGCGTTTACCTAGTACTTCCATCGTTCTATCTGATACGACAATTGACGTTTGCGGGACATTTTATAGCACTCCTTGGTCGTTAACATCATCAATTCTTTACATTTCCAGGTGCAAAGTTGTTTTTTAATTGATTGATGGGTTCTCAATGGTTCGATGACACTTACATTTTCCAAAAGTTGTTTTCTCTTTGAGTATGCTGCCAACCCTGAATATGGGACTGGAAATGTAGTCCTGAAATAAACAAAAAATCAAGTCCAAAAATTGCTTTTTAATTAAAAAAATGCATTGCCTTCTATATGTAATAAATACACAAATCATTTTTCGAGCTGACACCACAATTGACGTTTTTGGGACAGTTGAAATCACTCGTAGGTCGGTATAATCCCGATTCCCTACATTTCCAGGTGCACAGCTTGTCCGGAAAAACCTCATCCACAAACATTTCCAGACAAGAAGTGTAAGGGCGGCTGAGGAGTCACGGGACCAGTGAGAACCTATCATTAAATTACAAAAACAAGCTTTGCACCCGGAAATGAAAAGGAATCAAGATTATACGGACCTACGAGTGCTATCAATTGTCCCGAAACCGCCAATTGTGGTGTCAGCTCGAAAAATGACTTGCGTATTTATTACATAAGAAAAGCCGTGCCTGTTTTAAGTTAAGAAGCAATTTTGAGATTTTCAATATTAAGTGTGAAGCAGAATTTTGAAAAACCGTATTTCAAATTGTTTTTTTTCTCTCAAACGTTTAATTATTTGGAGAACAGTCTTGGTAAATGATGAAATGTTGAAGTAAGGAGGGGGACTAATAGCTGACGTAGGAATCGTTACCTGGGGCCGACAAGAAATGCAGTAAACATTGAAATATCATTTTATATGCACTGATAAGCGTAAACTGAACTAATGAAAATGATACCATCTTCAAACAGAAATAGAATATTTATGGAAAACTACAATTTAAATTTATAAAAAATTTATTCAATATAGAGGCTCTGAAATACGTTCAAGGACTCGTCTAGTTATCACTTAAAAGTTATATTAATTGAAATGTTTACAATTTGAAGTATCGTAGATTTTCCTAGAAAAGTAGAAAAATAAGCAAATGTAATTTTTTTCGTATTTTTCTTTTAATGATTTGTGGAGGAAAAATTCGGCAATTTCGTAAAATGGATATGCTTTCAATAACTTATTAGTTAACTTGAAATATATTCACGTGAAAGAAGTACATATGTACTATTCTTTAGCGTTAAATTTTCACTAATTTCATTAATTAGCATAAAAATCAATACCTATAAGTATGATAATTCTTTAATTAATACCTGCCGTTAGAATAAAAATGCGGCCAAACGAGCTTATTTTATTAAACATTTATAGCAATAATATAATTAATCTTTCTAGACCTGGCAAAGTATGAAATCCTTTTCATAATCTGTTAGTCGTCAGTCACAAGACCAAAAATGAACAGTGCACCTAAGTTAATCAATTTAGTCTAGAAGTCATACAAAATTTAAGCTAACCAATTAAGATTGGACCGTCCAATTGAACTACGCTATTCGTCAATAGGATAAGAATTTTTAAGATGTGTAAGTATAATAAGTAGTCTTGGATATCATTTGACGAGATAAAAGTTTGTTTTAATTTGCGAGATAAATCCCTGTTGTATCTTACAGAAATTGGTAGTTTTCCGTCTCTCATTGAATTTAAACAAAATAATACCTGCATTTTTTCGATCTTAGATAACTCTCCAAATATTATGATAAATATGCTTGTTTTATTAGTATAAATTTATTTACCTTAATTTTATTATAATATATGAATTAAGATATTTTTGAGCAGCATACATACCTAAAATTACTTATTGTACAAATTCATGATTTTAAAGCATATTTATTGTCACTTATTGAGCACTTACTAAATATTCATCACAATTAATGCTTTTTGAATACGAACCGAGATTCATTTGCTATGAAGTCTTGTCAGTTATTCAACGTACAATTTCTTTAACAGTATTTCTTTCAGGTGGATCCTTTGGGGCATTATTTTAGACATATAGTTCGGACCAACAAAGCACGATCTGTTTGTATAGGCCAAAGGAAATGCAACAAGGAGTATTGATAATGAATTAAGGTATAATCGCCAGGTTTTAGTATATTTATGTATTGTTGACCAATTTAATATCACTTTCCAAGGTGGAATAATTTGCAGTCCTTATTAAAATTTTAAACTGGACTGTTGGAATTACAGGTCGAAAGGCATATTCTTTGGGATGTACTTCAATTTAAATATGATAAAATAAACTTATGATTGTATCAAATGTAAACTGATTTTTATGCGCGGCTTCGCGTTCGTTGTGAATGGTTTGCAATGCTTTGGAGCATATACATAAAAATTGAAGCCTTCAAGACGTAATTCTAGCACCAATTTGTTAAGTTATTAAATCAAGTTCGCGATCTTTATATAAGCACCTGTCCCGTTATATGCTCAACCGTTGTCATTAAAAACCAAGTATTGTATAATGTCGAAATGGAAATTCATCCATTAGACCAGTTTCGTCTTTATTGGTAACTCATCGCATACTGTCCAGAATTTGCCACGAACTGGGCTCGAATCTCGGCATTTCTGCTTCGGAATCTGTTGCTCTAACCACTGAGCCACCCTGCCGCGTACAGTTTTTAGTTATATATTAAATAATGTTATCAGTTATGATATGCTCTAATGTTTAGAAATTAGAGCAACTAATTCCGAGACACTCGTGCCCAGGTCCGAGCCCTGTCCGCGGAAAATTCTGAACAGTACGTGATACGTACCCAATAAGGACAAAACCGGTCTATTAGATGAATTACCTTGTTTACATTATAAAATTTCTAGTTTATACCGACAAATGTATGCACATAATAGGACTGGGTTTTACATCAAGATGGCAACCTTGATTTTATTAATTTTTATCACCTCCCGCGCAAGCAATGTTCATTTAAACTTGATAGGCTCTCAATCACGGCGAAGTTTGTCTAATTTATGTTTTCTATTTCATAAAGTATGCATTGTTTGTCTTACGTTTACAGCATATATACATGCTTGAACATGTTTTTTTATGAGTTACGCTAATGCCATATTGAGAAAGGTAGGAGATACCCAAGAACACACATCGAAATACACCATTATAATTTATGAAGTACAAAAGTAAAACCAATCATAGTTGTCGGCGTTACAATACGAATTTAAGCTCGTTAAATGTAAAAGCTCTTTATTTGCTTTCGGTTACCCTTTCTACTGAGCTGTAATAATTTAAGTGATTCGCTTCATGTATATTTCAAATAATAAATTGTGTTTATAATCATAGAACATTATACGGGAAAAATGATTGCTTTTAAATGTGTTTCGCCAATTAGGTCTATTAAATTATGCTAGGCATAAATACTTCTACATGTCTGAAGCAAATATATTCGATTTTACCAATTTAATAGTACTAACCACACACGGTGTTTAGGTGTTCATAATATTTGGCATAAATCAAAAGCCTAGTAAAAAAGAAAAAAGAGGATATTTCTAAGTGTGATGTGCAAATTGTATATTCTTGTCTTGGTAAATGTCTTATAAAAAATAAATCGATTTTCTGTATAATTAAACTAAGTCAACTGGTCAAAAAATTGTTAGTATATATATATATATATATATATATATATATATATATATATATATATATATATATATATATATAAGGTGCGTTAAATTGCATTGCAAAATTTATTCGAAGGAACAATTGTTCATTTTGCGATTGGTGATAGAAATAAGTTAAATCTAATTAGCGAACCAGGTACGTTTTCAACTGACCGGACTAAATAGCATGGATTACAATCGTAAACCAAACTGAGGCGCCGGAATATTCGTTGATATCAACGAGGCATAACCTATCAGAGGGTAGGGAATATACCAGTTTTATCATAAACTGTGTAATAACCTGGAACGTCGGGCGAACATATTCTCCTGCAATTATGTATTAGGTGTTGCGCACCTACTAACAAATTTGTTCAAATATGACAAGAAGGATAAACCAAATACAGCATTAAACGGAAAGTGTACCGTCCTATTTTCCCACATTCTTCACCCAAATATATAGCGGGCAAAGGGCGTAATACCGGCTCCTACTGATGAGTCACCAGTAAGCACAAAACGAATGTGCACAAGATTCTAATTTTCGTTGATGCTGTCTTTGGTTTATCTTTCTGTTTATAATTGAACTAATTTGTTAATAGGCGCGCAACACCTAATACATAATTGAAAGTAAGTAGTAATTTAAAACAATTTGAAAATTGTTTGAGAGAAAATTTTCAAGCACTCATATTATGTGCTATTAAAGCAAAAGCTTAAAAAATTAAATTTTAAGTTGTTTTCCTTCCTTTACTAATTTGAAACAAAGCGCATAGTTAAGTCAAATGTCACGTTAAAGGAATTACAAATTAAAATAATATGCCTCTTAAATGTTCAAATTTAAAAAATATTAATGCTCGTCATTAACTATTTATGGGGACTGCAAATCAGTACAAAATAGTGCGGCCAAGAAGAGCCGTAACTTTGCTAGAATGACCTAAGAGTTCACTGATTATGCTAGCATCATCCATGCAGAGAAAATTTCGATTTTAGTTTTAATAAATACTGGAATATACATTTTAATCTGGACGAAGTCTGAAATAGCGTTCGACATACCTCCGATGTTTACCATAATTATTTAAAAAAGCACCACTTAAATTAAATTTAACAGTTTACTAAATAATATATTGCATTGTTTGAGTGCTTGTTGTTTTTGATTTCTTATTTAGTAGCTTCATAGTAGCATTAGAATTATTTACAGTCATAATATGCCTGTGAGTTAAACTTTCATCTAATCAGTACTGCAGTGTTTACAATCGATCTTTGTGCATACGTTGCTAAAAAAAGTTTTGACTTGGTTTTTTGCGGCAAACTCCTTATTTAATTTAAATATATTTTCTAAGATTTGAATAAATTTCGGTTTTTCCCGTTAAATTACAGAATTGCTAAAGCATTATTCTATTTTGACGAAATCGTGAGTTTCGCTCATTTTGAATGCTGGTTTTTATTCAAGAATTGGTCAATACGATTATTGGTCTGTAACGTTAGCTTTCTCGGAAATATTTTATAATATGTGCTCTTTCAATCCCTCTTATAAATAGGAATAAAAAAACAAAATTTTTGATTGATATTGTCGATGTGGCTTTCTTATAATATGGGAGTATGCAGGTTATGCTATTTTGAACCAAATATATCATTGTTGTTATTTTTAAAGATAGAAAACAAAATTTGGTAAGTTTGTCCAAAGATTAAATTCAGTCTTGCATATATACTCATTTTGAACCCAATACGATGAATATTTTTCAAAGTTGGTGTAAATAATTATGGCATAAGGAGGGTTTAAATTTAACGTATGAATTATAAGAAAAATGTGTTGACTTTGAAAACAACGATAGTTAATTCAAAACAGATGCAATTTTACAGACCTTATTTGAGGCTAGCATTCCAAAAACACTATTTTTAATTATATGGACCTTTATTGTAGAGAAATTAATTCAGTCTTCCATCACACAATATGGTGTATTGCATTATGAGAATATTAATTTTATATTGCTAGGGATAACAAAATTATACAAAAATAAGCATCAAAGTGAATAGAACATATCAGTAGGTATATATTTAAGTTTTGGTGGACCTAGTAATATTATATGGTAAAGAACCATTAGAATAAATGAAAGTCATGGATTTTAAACGAAATCTTGATGGATTACGGATACCCAAATCTGAAATATTTTCCAAGTTAAATTATTAGCTTTCATAACCAGATTTATGCTTATTTAATTAAGCAAATGGTCTTTTTTATAGTTATAATTTGCATATAATAAAACAAAATACATATATTAAACTTTAAATAAAATTTTACAGTAATGCTTTCAAAATATGAATTAAATTTAGAATTATTTTTAAAGAACTTGCCAAAAAACGACTTTAGCAAAAGTTGCCTCAATAACAAATAATTTTACATCCAAAATCTGTTTTGATACTTTGGTTCAGTTAACTAATTGATCAACATGCTTACATGTTTTCATCAGTAGTTATTGCTTAATTGAACCAACGTTTGAAATGCGTAGCCAACAATAATTTATTCATAGTATTGTGCTAAGTAACACACTTGTTTGCAGTTGTTTGTGAAAAAGTATACATAATTGTCGGTAGGAACAACAATACATTATGCTTTTAGTAATAATAAAAATAACATTGTTAATTATTAATGTACGACTAATAATACGCATAGCGTTACATTTTGTCGTTCTTTGTTTCTTTTTTTACTTCTTCCTCTTCTTCGAATTCCGATTCTGCTTCTTCTTCGGCTATATTATATCTTGTTATTTATCATTGGCATTTTTACCATCATCCTCACCATCTACATCATCATCATCATCATTTTTCTTCTTCTTATTAGTATTATTATCACAATTACTACTACTACTACTACTATTATTATTATTATTATTATTCTTAATAATATTGAAATAATAAATCTTGTACACCAATATTTTATACTACATTTTTCTTCTACTTCCTTTTTATTATTACTGCTGCTACGAATAATAAAACTACTGATAACTATTCTATTGATAATATATTAACTAAAAAATAATTGTTAATAGTATTGTTAATTTTGCTGTAAATAATATTGTTTTTCTATTTTTAATAAATATACCAACTAAAATTGTTATTATATGCTTCATTTAGTAAAATCTCTAGTGCAATTAATAAACTATTGAAATACTTGTAAATTTGCACAAATTTGTACCAACATTTACCCTTTCACTACAAACACATAGGTCCGAAAGTTTGCAAAAGTATACGAATACGTGTAAATACATTAATACTGGTTCATTAATGCACACACATGAACAAATAAATTACCATTTTGTTAGAATGCTTTCATGCATAGGAGACATTCTTTGTATGCATACGCATAGAGATAATCAAAAAGACATGTACATATGTTATGCATCGCGTTTAATGGTGTAAATATGCTGAAATTAACGCTTAAACTGTTCTACCACTGGCATCTAAGGAAAATCAGAACGCACACACGATGAAATAACACTTTATTTGCTGGTAATATCATGTGCACTGAACTGAAATTATAAGGCTAATTAACAACCACCGACAAACAATGAATTCTAGGACGGATGTAGGAACCATTACAATGGTTCGCGCCATTTTATGCAATATAGGTGGCTATTGACCCCCCGGTTTATGCACGGATAAAAATAACTTCGAAGTCTGAAACATCTACCAGTTCGAAGTAACCGTGTTTGTGGAAATATAGGAATATATTAACAGGAAACACAAAGGCGCCCTACGATTGTTTAATATGGACTAAAATGAGTATAATAAAGTTTGCATATGTATGGAGGAGATAAATCCCAAACAATGCCTAAGGAGAGATATAAAAATGGTATTCACAAAACTGTGCAAACTCAAGGAGTAATTGAAGTGTATTGAAGAGGAGCTTGATCAAAATTCTTCAACAAAGATACCCGAAACTCACCCATATTTGTGCAAACATAAACACATCGCTATTGATTTAAAGTTATAACTGGTTAGGCTTGGTCTGTTCTTATACATTAGACAGTGTTTCGCCTGGGGAAGTGATCGTGAAATGAAGCATCGTGGTAGAATATTATTGCTACCAGTATAAACTGAGCCCAAATAAATATGAAAGAATACAATGCGCCGAAAGCGATGATGTACATACTCTGACTGAATAATAGGCAAGCCGAAAACCTAAGTTATTATATGGCTGAAAATTGCAGCATGTGTCATAATTGCGCGGTGTAGTCAATGAATTCACAGAAAGTAAAGCAAACAGACATCTGTATTAGCCTCGATCGAGTAAATAAAAAAATCCCGCCAGAATATATATATATATATATATATATATATATATATATATATATATATATATATATATATATATATATAGCAATAAAACTTTTACGGACAATTTTATTCCTGTATTCCTCTAACACAATTTTCATGTTAAACAGCCCTGTTTATTGATGTTCGTAATGTTAGATTAAGAATAGTCTCCATTTTTGTAAATTAATCTACTTGAAAAAAACATTCGTTTTTTATTATTTTAAACCTCTATCCTTATATAAACGTTAACTAATTGATGTTTTGTGGATTGGATAAAGACGCGGAAATTATGTTCCAGACTAGTAATCAGATGCACCACGATTCGTGTCCTCAATAAAGGCGAAACTTGAATACTGGATCAGTTACCTTTGCTACCTGATGCAATATTTAGTTTATACTGACAATATATATATATATATATATATATATATATATATATATATATATATATATATATAGGGTCCAAGTTTTGAGTACCAGATCTGACGTAAATTTTTTGGCTGCCACTTGTTGCAGTCCGCTAAATTCTTAATTGAACACAATAAAACAACTAATGCAATTCACGATAAATTATATATTGAACGAAATGAACATTTATATATTTAAACGAACATTGGTTGCGCAGGCGGTGATAACAATTATTAAAATCAAGGTTGCGGTATTTATATAAGCACCTGCATAAATGAAAATTGATAATTGAAATTTAATATCATGATTAATTTTGGCGTGAACGTGATGTTAATTTTTGCATTATAACTTCCAATTACGTGTGGTACGCGGCAGATATAGCACTGTGGCTAGAATCCCACACTACAAAGAAAATGTTCTGCAGTACGAGCACAGTGCGTGGCAAATTCTGGACAGTAGTTTCCAAATTCTCAATACAGACTAAATCGGTCTATTAGATGGATTATCCTTTGAAAGTTTGCGGAGTGCCGGCTTCATATTTTGCACTTTCGCTGCAACCCGCGAACGCATATTGCGGTGATTCAACATATTGTATGAATTTATTTTACTACTTGTTATTATGTTTACTGGATACCGACACATATCTGTAATCAAATATCCGCCTTTAGAATTCATTTAAAAAAACAAATTCCCGAAATAGTATGGTGCATTTTTGTATTAGGTGTTATGCATCTAGTAAAACAATTAGTTCGAAAAGCAACTGAAGGAAAATAACTCACTATTTAAACGTCGAGTAAGCAATTACGTGTGCAAAGTTAATGCGAAAACCAAATTCTTTATCATTTCACTTTTATTTTTGTGTTTAATTTTGTTATTTTTCATGTGCATTACGTACATTCATTCTGCCAGCTATGATTTGAAGAAGAAGCATTTTAAAACACTGTGCTATATTTATGCGTCGTTTTTATTTTAATGTCGAACATTTTTTTATTAAAGTATTATCAGTTTCTCATGCTGTCGTAATTAAATCTCCACATGTTATCCTTACAACACGGTGATAAAGCCAAATTTGTATGCTTCTAATTGCAGAGTTATGTGCAAAAAATCGGTTTTCCTTGCATTGTTTCACATTTGTGGCGCTTAAAGTAAACTTAAGCTTTTGTTGACAAACAAACGAAATTGATTGACAACTCAGGATTTTCTATGCGGATGCATTTTGTATTTGATACATATTTGCCGGGAGGATCACCTGCGATAAACACTGCAACAATTCATGATCTTATTCAATATGGTGAGAATCGAAATTGCTTATCCACGAATGGAATTTATCACAGGTGTATCAGTTATTTAAGAAGATTGACTCAACCTAAGTTGCAATTTGAAAATTTCTGCGTTATCACAAGATGCTAAAGCCTGTATATTAAATAAGTATCATTAAACGCCAATTTTAGGTTTGATGTGAACAACTCTATATGCAGTTAAAACTGTAATAGTATCGATGGCACGCATTTAATGTTCATATGAATCTGCGATATATTTGTTGTAGCGCACCTAGTAACTAATTAGTTCAAGTATGGCCAGAAGGATAAACCAAAGACAGCAGAAATGGAATTTATAATCTCGTGCAAATTTGTTTCGTGCTTATTAGCAACTCATCATTAGGAGCCAGTATTACGCCCTTTACCCACTATACATTTGGATGAGGAGTGTGGGGCAATTGGACGGTACAATCTTCTATACGAAATTGTAAACCTGCAGAAGTTAAGCTTACTTCATATAAAGTCTTTGCCAGTGCGACATCAAAGCCAACACACTATACATAATATATATAAGCCGAGTCGGTAAAGGCTACCAACACCAAGGATATTGCGTCAGTACCGAAAAGGTACTTGGTACTATTTTAATAAATGCTGTAGTTCACGAAAATTGAGAATTACAGCTATTTATAAACACCTGTTACCCTAGTAAATCCTTACACTGTGGCCTTTATCGATATCAGTTATCAATTTTCGCGATAATCATGGTATCATTCAATTAAATATATAACAGTTAGACACTTTTTCTAGAGGGTAATGGAAATAATACCGGCTCCTACTGATGAGTCGTCAGTAAGCAAGAAACGAATGTGCACGAGATTATACTTTCCGCTCATGCTGTCTTTAGTTTATCCTTCTGGTCATACTTAAACTAATTTGTTACAAGGTGCACAACACTTAATACATAATTGAATATATGTTAGTTCTCCGCCACAAACAGTACCAAACTCCTTTGATTCTATCTGTGCGATAATTATAGTAGAAAATACAATCCTAGAACAATGAACAAAATACTTTGCACTATTGTATCAACAATTCGTAAAACATAAGGCGCGGAAATCAGATTGGGCTAGTTATCTAATTGGGCTACCCTTTAGCACCGATATTGATCTAAAATAAAATATATAGTCACTGCAATAGAGCTGAGTATTTATATCACGCGTATTCGTTAAAGATAAACAATATCTTACACTTCTATAAGTCAAATTTGCGATTTTTTTTACATAAACGACAATTCTTTAGTAATTGGCTAGTTTACTAACATAGCAAAAGTACCGCCAGTCACGCATACAGTACGACTGGCTTTAATTTCATATTGAGAAACATGTTTTAAATAATTGTTATTACTACCCGCGAAACCAACCTTTGTGTTTGGGCTTCACCGGGAAGGTAATCATATCTTAGTATTAGATTAATTCAATGAGATAAATACATTTTAATAAATGAAAATACGGCTTGGAAAGTAATAAGTATATAAAAATTAATTATTTAAAAAAATATTCTGACATTTTGCTAAATTGGAAGTCTTCTACCAGTCATTGTATCGCTGTCAATTGCAGATTATATGAATATTACTAATATACACGACAAAGATAAATGGTTCCCTGCAATTTGTTTAGACCAAAGATAAAGTTTTACTTGTTCATTTACAGACGCGAAAAGCAAACACGGTTATCATGTTAAATAATCGGTGAACTATTTTGTATAGTTCCGGAATCAATTATCGGGCGAATATAGCGCAGACAGAATAGCGCAGTGAGTCAGCGGATGAAATGCCTACATCTGTAATTTTAGGCGCATTTATGCAAATTTTGACTGATATGCATAAGAGTTTTCCATTAATGACTTAAATTAGTATCATTTTATCGTTGTACACATATAAATGAAGATTTTAAAGATACACGTCATGTACACTCTATATTTGGTTTCGATTCATAATGGAATTTAGGCTTTCGCGTTCACGCAATAATACTTCTAGCTTCAAAATTTCAGGAGAACTTGATTGTTGAATAAAATATCTGCCAAATGTTCAATTTTGGCACGTTTTATTTTAAAAAATGCCAAAATTTATGTAGTGTACTGCAAGGGAGTATCCCCAAATATTTGATTTGGTTCAAGCTTTCATATAAGGGCATTCCATTTGCAACATCCTTCGTTTTTGCTGGTAAAAAGTGAAACGTATTCAAATTTGAACATGTTTGGATAGCGTTTGTCCTTATGTTGTATTATTTGATCGGTTTCTATTTTAGAATTTGTTCCAAAGTTTATCTATTTTTAAGAATTGTCCTGTCAATAAATAACGTGTTGTGATTAATTTTTTAAAATAAAATTGATACTTCTTCATCAACTGCGTTTTCCTTATTTTGTTGATAGTCTTGCCTCATATCTGAATGATCGTTTATGTTTTTCATGAATGAAAGGAAATCAGCATAATTATGTTGAGCACTTAATGGTTTTTTTCGGAAATGGCTATTATTATTTTTTGTTTAAATTCTGTTTTGCTGAGTTTATCTCTTTGTTATTTGGCAACGATTTGGCTCCATGTGGAAATTCCTTTTTCGTCGGTTCAATGCGTTTTTGTCTTTAGAATTCTGAATTCAAAGCTTGTGGCTTGGCGTAATCTATTCGGTTGTCAATAAAGGTTCCAGGCGTTGCGTGAATGACAAAATGTCGTGTTTTGTGAGATTCTGCTTATGGATATATTATTTTACTTTTAGGATATTTACCATGTATAAATGATACAGAAAATCATAGGGTTTGGTAGGTAAAGTCTGCTTTAATATAAATAGTATTTATTTAAATTAGCCAACTATTTTATCTTGTTATTTTTCGAAGGATTTTGAGTTTAATCGTAGAGGAATTGAATTCAATTTATTTCCTACTTACCTTCTTGGGACCGAGTGATTGAATTAAACTTCCTTCCTTGTAGTTTGGATTCGTAGATATAAAAGGTTTTCTTTGGTCTTCTGGTAGATTGACTTGGTTGAAGTCAATTCTCTTGGCGTGCTTAATAGATATTCTAGGAAAATTATTAGTATGCAATCATGATTTAAGGAGAAGTATTAGAGTATCAGCATGAGTTTGCTCTTTAAACATTTTGAAATGTGAAAACATAACGAAGCAAATGAAGGTATAAATTTAACCAGCCTTCAACTAATACTGATGCTTTTGGTATAATTACTTTTTTTCGCTGTAAATAAAGGTTACACATGAAAGCGTTTGAGCGTCATAAGAAGATTTATCATCTAAGAAGTTTATAACGAACAATAGATAATTATAAATATATTAAATTCACTAGATCAATATAAATGTAATTTTAAAGGCAGCGAAATCCGTTCAAAGGGACATATGGTTGAATCGAGGAAACACTGAAAAGATTCATAAAAATAGCAATGTTAACACAAAGACGATGAAGAATTGCATTTTTAATTAAGTGCGGTATTTGATAAAAAGAGTATCTCATTAAAGAATTACAAAAAGCGAACCAAATCGCAGGAATTCCCGCAAGAATGTACAGTAAACCGTAAATTGACCCAATTCACATAGATTAAGGTTCGAAAAATTAGTAAAATGATCAGCAAACGAAAAAAAACACAACCACATCTTCATTAGATGCAACAACTTTTTATTGGGACGTTTACAGACAAACATATATCAAATGACCTGTTTTAAGGCCACCATACGAGCTCAAGGGATATTATCTATTGCAACGTGATGGTCTAGCTTGACTTGTTGTCATTCTTTACCAGAATTAGACCGGTTGTTTTAACGCGCTTGTTGTGTACTCTAATTGGCCGTAACATTAAATTTTGCCAAAAAGCTTAAATAAGCTTAGCGATCGTGCATTAGCATTTACGAAAACATGCAACTTACATTTGATTGACTATTTTTTGTCAGGTCAGGTGCGGAGATAAGGTAAGCTGTTTTGCACCTCTTCTGGAAGAAATATAGATGTAAGACCTTGAGCAAATGAAACTGGAAAATGTCACTGCCTCGAGCATAATTAATAAAAAATGATATATGTATGATCAAATTTTTTTCATCTCGAAAGAATTATACCTGGTTGAAGCGCTGAAAATTCAGTGAATCCTATCCAGATATCGATTTGACACTCGAGGACAGAGGGAGACAACTCCGTTCTATACAAAATCAATAAAATTGAATCAAAAAGCACAAATGAAAAGCTAGGATTAGTGAGGACAGTCTTGCTTCTATAATACTAAGTAGGGGTGTATGTAGAAGCGAAAATTATAAGACGTCGTATTGGTAATGCGAAGAGGGCTAACAAAAACTTATTCTAAACCATTTTATTTATGGAAAACATTTTAGCTTCAGTATATATGTGTCAATTTATGCGAAAAAAGTGAATTACCCTCATGTAAAGTCAAATTTTACCTAAAAACCACAGAGAATCAGGACGCTAGATGCAAAATCTTTCATAGTTTGAATATTTCGGCTTACACGCGGTGGCATGTTTATGTGACACAAGAAAAAAGCAGTAGACGAACAAAGTTTGACTCAAAAGTAGTTTAAGAAAGAATTAGCATCATAAAAATAATATGAAACTTTCTAACATGTTTTTTAAACTAGTCAAATTGCCTATTTAACAAATTTTAAAATTCAACCTAAATTAGTCAGCAATACGTTTTACATGCACAATACACTTTATATAAACAGGCAAAGAACGTAAATACCAAAAAGTTCCACCTACGTGATGTTGTTTTTGTCCTGGTCAAGATTTAATATACAATACAATAATTTTCTTGTAGCTGGGCACGTCTGTTTTGGAGTCAGTTGCTTTAAGCCTTTATTGCACAGGGTGGCTCAATGGTTAGAGCAGCATACTCTGCAGGGGACGTGCCAAAGTTCGAGCCCTATCCGCATCTTATGATGAGCGGTACGTGAAGAGTTCACAACAAGGAAGAAATCGGTATACCGGATGAATTGCTTTTTCTACACTATACAATGCTCAGTGTATACTGACATATGTATGTATATAATTAGATTGGTGTTTATATCATGATCGTAACTATGATCAATATAAATGTTATTTCCGCCTGCGCAACCATTGTTCAAATTAGATATATAAAAGTATTCAAAAAAGGATAGATTGGCTACATGACGGTGTTCCCATGGATCCAGTAGTCGAGATTTTACCAATAGAAATTGAAAACAAACAGAAGTCACCCGAAACTTTTGAGCATAATAGTGCTAACTCCATTAAATAGATTAATACTGTAGACTATCACAGATAATGGCTTTTATAATCAGACTAGCTCTACATCACTCTCCAAGAGTAAAACAACATATTACAGTTTTATTTATTTGTGTGTTCATAAAGCAGACACCAGTCCTATTTTACCCATTAATTAGAACAAAATCAAAAAAATTACCGTCAGGTGCAGATGCTGAGGCGTTTCTCGCCCTCTCTACTAGTCAACAGAGCACGAGGAAAAAATGAACTAAAGTGGATCAACTGGAAATGTATATGTAAGTTATGCAAGATCAGATATAAGTCTATCAATTCCAGTAGTTATGCATACACTGCGCTTAACTGCAGGTGTTATCTGCCCAATTTATGTGCGGTCACGACAATTAACTTTTTTCAGTTTTCGCAACATGCATATAAGGCAGACAATTTTTAAAATCAAGTCTGTGAGATTGGTATAAACACCAACCCCATTTTATTCAACAATTTGCACAAAATAGCAAAATAACTTCAGGTGCAGGTGCTGAGGCGTTTTGCGCCCTCTCTACTAGTCAACAGAGTACGACGACAAACTGACTAAAGTGGATCAAATAGAAATGCATATGTAAGTTTTAGAAAATCAGACATACGTCCCTCATCTCTGGTTGTCCTGGATACATTGCACTTGACTGGAAATGGCAGCTACACAATATCTAGGCGGTCACGAAAATTAATCTTTTGCAGCTTTTGCCCTATACATATAAGGCATACGATTTAAAAAATCATTGATTGCACACCGGGAGGTCACAGTTCTTAAAATCAAGTTAGCGAGCCTGGTATAAAAACCCATCCTATTGCATCTAAACATGCGCACAAAATAGCAAAACTGCCGTCAGTCACACATAGTGCGGCTCTCAACTCCAGAAGTCTTGAATTGGTTGTCCTTGGCTGTAAATTTAGGCTCTGCTCCGGACGATAGGAGGACGAACTGCGGTTAGGTTCTGCGACTGCAGTCAGTTCTACCATGTTGTTCGGCCGAATAAATAACATGCGTTTGATGATTCTTCGAAGTGCGCAAATATGATTTAAAGAATAGTTGTAACCATCGTCGAAATCAGTGATAGTTATTTTGCGTGACGTACATACGCGTGGAGCAAAAAGCAAAACTTATTTCATTGGGGACTGCTATGTAACTGTGCCGCGAACATTCCCAGTCAACTAAAACCTATTGAAAAATACTAGACATGCGTGCCGCAGATCTCATATTGCTTTCCTTATAATAGAATTTTAATTTGATTCCCGTTATTAAATTTCCGTCAAGAATGTAGAATGTCGAATCGCGTCATTCAAATCGACTGACGGTAATTTATTGGTGTTATTCGAATTGATTGCTAAAATGTGATGGGTTTTCATCTGAAGTGCCTACATTTGATTCAATAAATTTTTATTAGCACTCGCTAAATCAATTATCGTTAATTTGCATATCTTTCATACGTTACGCGAAAGGTGGAAAATCGATTTTATTTGTGACTTTTAAGAAATTATGTGGCCTGCATTCGGGCCAATCCACATTGGTTGTATAGCTGCCAAGTTCCGAGGATGGCCATAGCAGGAGGAAACGCGTCCTGAAAAGCGACTAATTTGTAGTTTTGCGATGTTGTCTGAGCGAATGAATAAAATGCGATTGGTGTTTATCTGAAGTACGCATACATGTTTTAAGAAATTTTTATGAATACCTCGAAAATCAATGATCATTAAATTACATAACATATATACATAAAGCGAAAGATGCAAACCTGATTTCGTTCGTGACACCAATACTTACTTACTTACTTTACTGCGGCTGACACCTTTTGGAGGATAAGCCGGCTCCACATTTCATGGAGTTTCTTGGGAATTTGGTACAATGAAATTGTGCGGCCTAGATTTCACTTCACGTACAACATATGCGAGTCTACCATAGTTGAGAGATGCAGATCGGATTTAACTTACCTTATGTATTCTTTGCGGTTTGATCGTCCATAATCAGTTTGCAGTGGACGCACATGGAAAGTCGAAGCACGTCAATAAGAGCAACATACATTAGGTTTAAATGTTGTGCGAATTGGGAACTAAAATGAGCTGGTTGCCTATCGCTAGCTAAATTTAAATTTAAAAAAATGTTATCATCTTTCTCAAACTCAATGATCGTTTACTTGCATAGCAAACATATATTTGTCGAAAGAGGCAAAACTAATTTTAATTTTGGCTGCTATAAAACGTTGTGGTGTACATTTTCAGTCAACTAAAATTTATACGAAACAACTAAATACGCGTCGCACAGATCCGATTTTGCCTTCCCTATATAATAAATGCGGTCCGATACTTATTTGTCAATTTACCGTCTCGCTCTGGGGATGAACATAGGAAATTGAAACGCATCAGCACACGTCAGTGACAGTAGTCTTGGGAAGTTGAGCCAACGGAGAGGTAGGCATTTATCTGCAGTATTCGTATGTAGATTTTATTAATTGCCATTACCATCCTTGAAGCCATTGATCTTTGACTTGCATAACATAAATACATAAAGCAAAAATTGTAAAAAGATTTCATTCGTAGTAGCAAAGAAAATGTAATGTCTACATTTCTAGTCGTGTGAAACACTTTCGGGACTACTAGATTTGAGTGCCGAAGATTCTATTTTGTTCAGCTCATATAAAAAATGCGGTTTGATCTTCGCCAGTCGGTTTTCCGTCGTGCTCTGAAGATGACCATTAGTGGAAATGTGACATTTCATGTGAGTTATTGCAGTTTTGATTTAACGTGTGACTAGACGAATAAAATAAGTAGGTCGTTTATCCCAACTACCGGAAAGTGATATAAAAAAATTTATATCATCAATAACGCAATCCATAATTGTCAAGATACTTTAAAGTTTGCAAGCAATAAATGGTTGAGTGTGGAAAAGACAACCAGAAAAATTACCACCGCCAATCAGAAGTATTAGTGCGTTTCGCAGCTCCGTTTTAATCATCTGACCAATCTGGAAAGTTGCCTAAAGAGAATCGAACTGCAATGCATTTACAAGAGAGGAAAAAATGAGAACGTGTCTGCCAATTTATTTGTATTCCCAAAAATGTACACAATCATATTAAAGGACTCTCAAATTCTAGGGTTTTAGTCACAGAGCTAGAAGTAATTATAAGAAGTCAGTCGTTAACGCCGCACAAGTTGAAACAATTGATTAGTTTTAGTGGAAACCATTGAGATACAAACATGGTCCATGTATTTACCGAATTCGCGACAAATTTCAATTATTGAAGATTAGTGCGAATTCATGCCGAGAGGTCGTTGAAATTAGCTCTGGCCGAAAGAATAATTTTGGCCGAGCACCATCATATACGTGTTGGTAAAACACAAATCAATAGAAGCTGCGTAGTTTAGGAAAGCAACAAATTGAGCCGTTGATATCAGTGACGCAAATAAAGAGTGCGGCAGTCACGGTCGAAAACCTGGCTGAGTTGGGCTAGTTTGCTAATTAATCTCGGCGCAAATCTTTCTGAGGTTAATATTCGTGAATAAAACTAACACAGCACAAACAAAACCAACCACAGCCTGTCTTCGTTAGATTTATGCACATGGTTGGGTTGATTCACGGTTGATTGTAGGAGTGCTATCAACAACTGTTTTTGGATAAGCAACAAAACGGTACACTTCCTCAAGTTTCGGACGGCTTTTATATTCCGTATTGCGGTAAATAGATGCTGCAGACCGTTCTAAATCTCTATTCTACAAAAATTAAGACAAAAGAAAGGTAAATCATCGTAACTTTGCTTCCTTCATTGGACAGCATGCCTCTGCCACGTCGAAAAACTTAGAACGATAGAATTCCATAGCGTAATAATATCGAAAGGCGACTTCATCCCCAAACCCACCTTTTTCAGTACATTAGTATTTATGAGTTTTTCAAGGAGGTTGACAAGTTGCGCTTCAGATGGACCACCATTAATACGTCGGATTTATGCACACAAATCAAACAGATGGTTACGCTTTGATGCTGTTTCCATTTCAATAGCAATGATAAACCTGTGCGTTTCTTCATCCGTCGCGTGACCAGCTGTAAACGTCTCACAAAACGCGCAATCCAACATGCCACCACCTCTTGGTTTTGCAGTTGCTACCGCGCGTCGAAGAGCTGCGTTCTTAGCAGAGATAAAAAAAACTAGTGTACGTGTTCTATCATAAGAAGACTGGTCGAGACATGCTTAAGCTTATTATGCATAGCGATCAAGGTGAAGTTTAGTACGCAATTGGCGGAATCGTCATGGGATAAGGCAGAAACATAGGCGTCCCAGACGACATTATACCTAAATGTAAACCATGTTAGGTGGTTATACAGGTTTTCGATTGTGCCAGCAATTCAATCTAAATCAAGTCAACACAAGGCTGTGGCCAGACCCCCATTGATTACGCATATCCAACACGCGCGATGGGCTATGACGCCCTGGCCAGAAGGCAACCAACAAATTAGTACCAGAAACTGGCTTATTTGAGAACGATGACGCATCAGCGTCCTACCTTCTTGGATGATTTTGCAGCCATTTGTAGCGATATTGCCCTCGTCGGGAAGCAAAATTGAATTCGACGCAATCAGACGTGTTTGATGCCCATTTTCATCTAGTATCCATCTTGATACAACTCCATTTTCCATAGAGGTTGCACCATTCTCGGTGATTAAAAAATGAGTATTAGACGTCTGAGCACCGTTCACATATACGACTTATGGAACCAGATTGTTCAAGCGTAACCGAGCGTAAGTCCAGTCAAGAGAGAGCGTCATTGCAGCACTGGACAGAAGAAAGGCAACACCATGCCAAGCTGTGTAACTCAAGTTTCTATTGGAAGACGAATCGCCTTATTCAGTAGGCTAGACCCAAATCACATGCTTAAGCATTTCTGGCATCCTGGAGAAAAACATGGTGAAATCTACCGTCACAGTGCTGCGCAGTCTTAGAAGATTTACTTGTTCGCTAGGCAAGAGCCCTCACATTAAAGAGGCCGATGAATAAACAATCTTTGGATCTATGTACTGCACACCAACCAAGAAAGATGCCGGACATCCACCATGCGTCCTCGATAGTCAGTTTGCCGTCGTACTCTGATGATGATCATGGAAGGTCGAAACGCGTCAGTGCGTTGCAGCTGGCGGTAGTTTTGTTATGTTGTTCGACACTGGTTAAATACAATGGGATTGGTGTTTACTTCAAGCACGCAAACTTGATTTAAAGAATTGGTACCATCCACCATGCGTCGTTTGGCATGATAATTATTCCGGTAAACAATATTTAGCGTCATTATTCGATTCCTTCTTAATAATTCCTGGAAATTTTCCATGCAAGTACGACATTTTACGATGTCTAACCTCGGAACAGAGAAGCCTACCAAGTAATAACTGAACTGTGATTGAAGGTTTTAAATTAGAAGTAATACTATCTGTTTTCTGACGTGTGCGTAAATATATTTGTCCTTTTTCAGATTCACATGAAGAGCCTTAAATCAGGGGAGCCATAATTTGAGATCTTTCTATAGTAGCATGAAATGTCTTATCCATGCTACGGGTTTCAAGACACAAGGCCATCCTTTTAATTTTTCACTGTGGCCACTGCAGTATAGCATCTTAATTAATTATGTTTGTCATTTTATTTTGTGGTTTATAAAAGAAAATCACATCGTCCATTCAAATTGTTGACGTGCGATTGGGTTGTAGAGTAATTCACCTTTAAATTAGTTTTCCAGCTAGGGCGACGATCTCCTCTATGTCCATTAGTTTACTTTTAGAATTTTTTTCTCGTCGATAACAACAGTTTTGGTCTCTGTTATCCGATTTCCAGGTGTGTTCTTATGAATACAATAAAACGTGTCTCGAGATCATCGTATTTGCTTACGGCATTTTTATAAACGAGAATGTTATTTATCTCAAGGACGCAAACTTATTAAACAATTCGTGTTTGCACAGGTTTTGACATTAATTATTTAAATCAAATTTGTGAGCTTTATATAAATACCAATCCCAGTGTATCTAACCCGTGTCAAAACATAAAATGCGTGACTAACACTAGTGGTGTTATGCCATTCGACCGGTCAGATACACTATGATTGGTATTTACGTTAAGCCCGCAAACCAGTTGTAATAAACTATAAAAACCAATTCTTTAAATCAAGTTTGCGAGCTTGAAATAAACACCAATTCCACTGTATTTAACCAGCCGTCGAACAATATAGCAAAACTACCGCATTGAATATATATGAAAATCGAATTTAGATATGCGGCTCTCACAT